>CABHPH010139426.1:28300-48702 GCA_902168325.1 Peromyscus nudipes
AGAGAGAGACTTCATTCAGTCTAGTTTCTCATGTCCAATGTCCAACATATTACTGTATTTCAAGCTAGTGAATTAATAATCTGAATAAACTATAGGTTATCTGAAGGGTTGAAGACCATGCCATACTTCTACATTTATTAGGTTTAGAGATCTCTTGTATTGCTGCCCTTCTCAGAAACCATTCCTCAAAAAGCACACTCATGCATAGGTTTCCTCCAACTGTAGGTTACTTATGCTATACATACGTGTAACATTATGACCATCAGCATTCTCTCTTTGCTATAGTTGCTTCTATTACTGTTTTTCTCACCAGATACTGACTGAATCCAGGAAATGACGATGAGAACACCTTTATATAATAAGTAATTCTAATATATTGGTTAAGAAAATTAGATATATATATATATATATTTGGTTTTTCGAGACAGGGTTTCTCTGTGTAGCTTTGCGCCTTTCCTGGAGCTCACTTGGTAGCCCAGGCTGGCCTCGAACTCACAGAGATCCGCCTGGCTCTGCCTCCCGAGTGCTGGGATTAAAGGTGTGCGCCACCAACGCCCAGCTAGTTATATTTTCATATAAAAATAAATGAAAGAATTGCAATTGGTTTTAACAGTTTTATCTCCCACTTTAGCTGAGTCTCTCCATACTGGGAGAACAATTTACTAGGAAGAGGACACATTTGGCGTTTCCTATATGGCTTCTGAATAACTCCCCATCAGTTAGTTGCTGCAGAATTTAAACTCAGAGGCTTAGTTCTCTGACGAAGAGGATAATAGCACCCCTATTACAATGATAAATATTAGTCATGAGATATACAAAACTTGTCTTCTTCCTTGACAGGATTCATATGAAACTGGCCTGTAGTTATACACATCATCCCCATCCAGCCATGCCTACTTCATTTCCAGAAGGAATGCAAGTCTGAGTCCTCTGCAAGGGCTCAGCCACTTTCCATGCCTGTATTCTCAACCTCTGAGCATGAAATGTTTTCTGGTTTCTGGTAATTGCCAATTAATCATTATGAGTCTCACTGTGTACCTCAGGCTAGCCTCAGACTAGGTTGAACTACCATGTCTGTCTCTGCTCTTACCTTTTATTTAAAATTTCTTTGATCTTCCAAATTCTGTGTCTTCTTTCAAGGCATATAGCCACAGCTCAAATCCAAGCAGTGGATATCTCTCATGTCTCTCCCTGATGTAATTTCAAACATCAGAGTTTCTTTAACACTGTTGTTGAGTTTAAGTTTATTATCATCTTGTTCCAGCTGCTTTTTCTCAGTAGCACTTCTGCTGTGGTGTACATCAGAGCCAAATCCTTCATTCTGCCTTCTAACTGGGATTGTTCCTAAAATTACTTTAAAAAATTACTACCTATTTCTAAGTCCTTTGTCTGTGTAACTCTAGATACAAAATCTCAAGGATATTTTAGGGTAATTCTGAGCCCTGTTTCTAGTGTTCCTGAAAACAAATAAGACAAGTTAGTTAGTGGTGGTGCATGCCTTTAATTCCAGCACTGGGAAGGCAGAGGCAGGAGGATCTCTGAGTTCGAGGCCAGCCTGGTCTACAGAGAGGGTTTCAGAACAGCCATGGCTACACAGAGAAACACTGTCTCAAAAAAGCAAAACCAACCAACCAACCAAACAAACAAAAAAGAATAAATAAGGCAAAATTGAGAACTTCTTTGTCATGGGAGCAGATTCTTATTACCTGGGTATGGGGAAACTGAGGAAAACTCTAAACTCCAGTTGTTGCCATTGGTTGCAATCTCATGTGAACAGGACAACTGACAGAGAATAATGTGTAAGAAACGGAGAGGCTCTGGGAATTTGGGGGATGGTATACAGGAAGCAAACTCACATCGTGATTCTTACAGATGACCTCTGTCCTGGAGACAGATGTTCACTAAGGACATGGAATCTCAAATCATAATGTCTGCCTTCAAGTCCTCACTGTATCATTTAACCAGATAATCAAAATGTGTGGCCTTGAGCAAATTAGGTTTTCTGTATCTTCATATCCTCATCTATAAAACTGAGGTTGTAATTTATCTCCCTCAAAGAGTTGTCATTGAGGATTAAGTGGAATAATATGTATACAATGCTCAAGGCCTTATTTCATATTATATATTGTCACTATCATGGTATGACAAGTTTATAGCTTTTGTACGTATAATGATCCTATGGTTTTAAATGTTTTTGATATTTCTGAAAATATTCTCCCCAGGCAGTGGGACCGGGTCCTGTGCTCAGTGCATGAGTTGGCTGTTTGAAACCTGGGGCTTATGCAGGGATGCTTGGCTCAGCCTGGGAGAAGGGGACTGAACCTGCTTGGAATGAGTCTACCAGGTTGATCTCAATCCTCGGGGGAATCTTTGCCCTGGAGTAGATGGGAATGGGGAATGGGCTGGGGGGAAGGGGAAGGGGGCGGGAGGGGGGAGAACAAGGGAATCCGCGGCTGATATGTAGAATTAAATTATATTGTAAAATAAAATTTAAAAAAATCCTGTCAATAATTCTACTTACCCTCATAAGACTTGGATAGAAGTTAAGTAGATCATTGATTGTGATACCTACAATGGTTCCCGTTGTGATTTTTTTTTTTGACTTTACAGTGGTGTGAAAGCTGGACATTTGCTAGAAACTGTAGTTTGAATGTTGGATTTTAATCTTTTCTTGAATTAGCAATATGGGTATGATATACTGTCACAGTGCTGGACAACAATACTCTACAATGTGATGTGTTATAGTGATTTTTGCATGAGTGCCCACTAAATGACCTGAGCCATCCATCAGTTTGTTATAAAATAGGCTTTGTGAGAGACGATTTTGTTAAACTCTGGGCTAGTGTATATGTTCTGGGTGTCTTTAAGGTAGCCCAGGCCAAGCTATGATGTTTAGTCAGTTAAACGTACTATATGCCTTTTTGACTTATAAACATTTTCAGCTTGTCTTAGGATCATTGGGGGTAATGATAATAACTTAAAGGGCATCTTTGCTGGTGTCAGGGTATCAGTCCTCTCTAAAGGATGTGAGGGGATGGCTACCTCTGTCACATCATTTCTTGGAACTGGGATGAGTTTTAGCAATATTGGGGCATTAACTCCATTTACTTTTACATCTCCATTTCCATTCAAATCAGTAAAGCCGAAACTATGAGGCAGAACAAGATCAGCAACTCATCTTTCTTGGTGATCTAATTAGTGTCCATATAGGAGAGAGAAGAATCTGGTTTTACTCATTAGGATTTAGCAACTATTAAAAGGAGTGGCTCAGGATGAGGCATGAACTCTTCCAGGAAGTCCTCTAAAACAAACTTGGTAGGGGATGGGGAGAGCACCTGCATCGTTTAAAAGAGAGTAAGATAGTACAAAGCTTTTCCTGTCCATGGGGATCCTCCTTGATCTCCTTTTCTTTGACATGCTCCTGTACTCATTGTCCTTTACATACAATTTAATCCTTAATTATATCATGTCCTGCTGTACAACTCCATGTGTATTACTCACATCTCCCCCAAGAGATTGCAGCAATTTGAGAAGACAGATCATATTTCCTTTTCTGAAAGACGACTGATGTGCCAACAAAAGCAATAAGTTCAATACCCATATTATATATTAAGAAAAGCTTAGATCACTTAGTTGGTTGTTTTTGAAAACTAGTTCATTAGACAGTGTCTAAAAACCGGTTCCCTACCTAATGTCACACTTGAAAGTATTCACTAGATGAATTAAAGACCTAATACTAAATACAAAATTATAAAATTAGTAGAAGAAAATACAGTAAAATATTTTATGATTAAAAAAGAGGAAAGAACTATCAAAGAACTTTCAAAATAGTCACAAGGCTAAGAAAATTAGTATGATTGCATAGATTTTCATTTCACCAACAATACAGATAGAAGAAAAAGGATGTGATGTCTATAAAAATGTTTTAAAAATGCAGGCTTAGTATCTAGAAATTATATATAACTCCTAGAAATATAAGCAAACAACAAAAATAAAAACATAGGCAGAAAGTATGTACAGAGGATTTGTAGAAAGAAAAACCCCCAAAGAAATGAGGTTACAAATTTATTCATGATTTGAAAAGTGCACATTAAATCATGCATAAGGTAAGACTGCTACTTTATGCCTATTAGGTTAGCAAATAATGCCAAGAAAACAAAAAATAATTGCAAATTATATGAAGTGGACTAAATGTGTACTCCTGTAAATAGTTTAAATATCAAATATCTTCACAACAGACTCATCATGTTTTGAAAGCGTTCTACCTAGTAGACAGCACTATTTGGAAGGATATGGACCCTTTAGCAAGTGAGGTCTAACTACCCAAAATAAGTCTCTAGGGGCAGGCAGTTGAAAGCTATGTGGAGCCTCAGTTTCTATGGAAACTCTTTTCTCCTTTCTGGTCTACTTGCCATGACAAGCTACTCATTGCTTGTCCCCAGTGTAGTGCTGTTTGAGGAGGCCATGGAACCTTCAGGAATGTGGCTTACCTGAAGCAGGCAGACTATTTGAAGGTTGTACCCAGGCCTTGGTTATAGTGCTTTCTATCTTCTCGCCTACTGTGATGTGAAAATGTAACCTGTGTCACATGTTACCCTAGCTCTGGTGTTCTGCTCAAGTGCACAGGACCAACCAACTATGGACCCAGATAAAATAAATATTTCTTCCCTTAAGTTATGTCTGTCAGGTGTTTTGATTCTCATTCATGGAAAAGTAAAAAATAATTATCCCTTCATATTTTGAAGAAAATTTTCTATGACCAAGAAGTAGGTTTTTACCAGATGTCAAGTCTACTAGGACTTGATATCAAACTCCTAAACTTCCAAATCTGTTTGCAATAAAAGCTTTTTGTTTAAATTACTCTGTCTATGGCGTTTTTGTTATTAAAACAAGAACAGAGTAAGACAATGGAGGTTGGGAAAGATGTGCAGACATATGAATCAATCTGTACTGCAGATGAGGCTGCACATGGACTCAGCCACTCGGAGGAGCAGTTCTTACCAGTGAGTGAAATTATGCCTAGTGAGCCAGGAATTCTGCTTCCAGAAATACTCATCTATATTGATAATGGGATAAGGAGAGTATGTTTTAGGACGTTTCCTACAATGACTGGCAAAAGCAAGGGTAGTATATGGCAGATCCAAACTATTGCTGGGAAGTTAATAGCAATGAATTCAACACCCAGTCAGCAGCATGGGGAGGTAGTTCGTTCAAAATGATCTGCATAAAAAGAGGATGGAATGAAAGTGATTTATAGCAGGAAAGGCAAGTTTAAAGTATGCTCACAGGAAACAAAATGTGCTTCTTCAAGAATGATTCCAAACAATAACAACAGACACTCATGAAACAGAATGGTGACATGTAAAAGAAGGAATCTGTGTGCATTTTAAAGGGATAAAGCATATTAAATATGTAGCAGCCCCGGGGCTCCATAGCTTCGTTAAGTATCTATCCCATAAATACATAGTGACAATCACAAAAGGCTCTAACTATGCCTCTGAGAATAACATGTCAGTATTTAACTCGATTTCTGTCCCTGGTGTACTTACATGCCTAGAAACTCACACATCCTTGAAAATACACTCTCAAATTCAGTTTCTATTACATTCATATGTCCAAATTTTGCTTTTTTATTTACTATTTAAAAAATAAAAGGTAATAAAATGAGATCTAGCAAAAAGTGACACATCATAATTGGACAAAACAAATGGCAGGAAAAGAAACCAAAAGAAGGGACAAAAGTCAGAGACTCACTCATTTTCACACTCAGAAATCCCATAAAAAACACTAAGCTGGAAGTCATAATATAGATGCAGAAGACCTGGTGCAGATCCATGCAGGCCCTGTGCATGATGCTCAGTCTATGTGAGTTCATATGTTGTTCATTTATTTTAAGATATCTTGCAATCCTATCTATTTAATTCAGTAAAGGTAGATTTTATTAGTTGTCATGTATTTAAACAATAACAACAATATTGAATGTAGACTAAGTAAGACAAGTTTTAAGTTAAGTTTAAGACAAGTTTAAGAATAGTAATAAGTAATAACATTTTTATCGTTCAAAGAATTTATTTTTTTCAAGTAACACACACATCAGAAAGTTTTATGGAGTCAATTGATGTAAGAAGAAGTGGAAGATATTGGGACACACACACACACACACACACACACACACACATGCTCATACTTGCTTCATTCTCATTCTGAGATTCCTCAAGAGTTTTGTGTTTTCTTCAGACAAGTTAATCTGAGCTGCTTTTGAGTGAGGATTCATGGACATTCGCAACACAACTTTAAAACACTAAGTAAGCATTTCCCTTCTGGAGGGCCTCCTAGACTTCAGCTTTACCAAAACTGTTGGCACTAACTATAAATATTATATAGTAAATCCTGGGCCTCTGGCCTTTAATAACACATTTACAAGGTAACATATATATTTTTGTTATCTTTTTATATCTATTTTAAAAGCTGTGTAATGTGGCCTTACAAGAAAGTATGTTATCATCAAAAACTAGTTCCAGCATGGTTAGACTTTTTCTGTTAGGGAAACCCAGAGAAATTAGAAAAACAATTAGGCTAGATACCTTTTCATACAATCCTTTGTCTTAAAGGAGATATTTGAGTCAGAATCCCCATTTGTTAGACAGGCATATTCCCTCACCTCAACTCTACCTATACATCCCATGAAATATAGGATAAACAGATCTGAGGTGGAGGGCTAGAAAGCCACAAGATGATGCTGATGTGAGTGGTCTGAAAATTATGATTCTGGGAAATAAAATAAATGGCCTACAAAATTCAAATTTATCTGACTTACCAAATTTTCATTCACCTCCTGTAAGTCCTTCAGTTCATTTGCGCTCTTTCGTCCTGAATTGCTAATGGCTTGAATATCTGAAATTGTAATGGTCCCTTGATAATATTCCATTCTCTGGCCTGTGATGATAATGAACAGTAGAAAATACATGATCTATGAAGACTTCAGGATCCAAGACCTAACAATAATGGGCCTGAAATGAAGTCTTAAAATCACCAAGCTTCTTTCTATTGAATTTAATAAAAATATAATAAATTAACAGTTTTATATTAATAATAGTAGCTGAAATTTGTTGAATCTTTACTATGTGCAGAATGCTGTTCACATGTATCATTTGATCATAATTCCAGTTTCTTGAGATTGACATCACTTTCATTTCATAAAGGAGGAAAGTAAGACACAGTAGCTTTAAATACCTTGATGTTTGTTATACAGCTATTAGGTAGTCTTTTCGAAAGTTTCAGTCTTACTATGTGGCTCTACAACTTGGATGCTCATTGCTATGTTTTCCTGTGCTTTGTTGAGGTGTAAACCATCCATGAGTATAGGTAAGTGGGCATTCTCACATGCTTTTACTTGTGGTGAAAGATCCAAGTACAGTGGAGGAAATCACGAGCAGAAAAGATGTCAGTGATTGCAACAGTTTGTGAGAGGTGTCAGTTAGCTCATCGTCTGGTCATCAGGAATGAAAAGAAAAGAGATCGGAGCCTGTTATCAAACAGTACTCCCATAGTTAAAGATGCTTTTGGACAGTTAAATGAACTGACTCGTGGGTGGATCTTTTGTCATTGGTAGAAACTGCTATTGGGGTTTCAGTATGAGACTCGGAATATGGTAGGATGTCATTTTCTTCTTCTAAAAGAGGTGTCACCCCTCACCAAGTGTTTTAAGATGACATCAGATACAGCCATTCAAGTAAGCAGCTTTAGCTACTCATGTTTTTTGCACACATTCATCATCTGAGTGTGCCATTGTGGAAACTTGTCAAAAATGTACATGGTTTATACTTAGCCAAGAAAGATGAAACACAGAGAGAATTTTAAAATGCATTACTTGCATTAATATAAACATATTAGACAATAAACACAAAATTATTAAATACAGTTTTGGGAAGAGTAATTTTTTAAGAGTAAGTGATAATATTGAGTCATACTTTATCTGCAATTTTAAAATTCATTATTTCATTAGACATGGTTTTTTTTCCTAGAAATTCTACGGGGCAGAGAACAATGGCTAAAAGTAAAAGAACCAATTTTGATAGTACATTTATTATAGTCTTTCATCTTGATATGCAGCAAATGGTAAGATTTGCAGAGTCTTACTGTTAGTAGCCCATAGAAAGTAACTGTTTTTGGTATTGTATGTAGATTCTAATAAATATTGTACCTCATCAAGTGAGAAGCTTGTATACTTTGATTAATGCTGTATCATAAGCACCCAGAAAAGTATTTGCTTTAATAGTAGTACAATAATAATTTGTTGATGAAATGATAGAATAAGTTTTAAAATATTCTGAGTGGGGACCGTCCCGGGTGAAAGTATGAATCTCCTTTACAGATATGCAAACCATGCTGTCCTGTGCGAAAAAGTGAAATTACCAGTTCTTCTACCGGAGACTAAGACGTGAGCCAGAAGTCCAATGGTCACTGCCACCATCATCAGGGAGAGCACCGTGAGAAGGGCGGTTATCCATGGTTTCAGATCTCTGCTGTGGGTGCCACATCCTGCCACTCTGCACAGAGGAAGGCTATCGTTACTCTTGCATGGGAATAGTTACAAGTTTTCTGGTTGTGCTTGGATAAATTCACATGGCTACATGCTTCCTTACAGCAAGAGGACATTTTTTTTTCAATTTTGGTTAAGGTTATCTTCATCCTGGGAGGAGCTACTGAAAAGATTAGACCTAGAAATCCCATTCTTGCCCTGGTTTCTGCTTCTAATGCCATATGGTGGTACTGCTGTCAGCAGAGGCTCCGATGTCCTGCATGCTGGCAAAAGCCCACCCCCTCCCTGTGCTCTTTTGTGTCTTATCAGTCTATCTAAGTTTCACAAACTTTTTTTTAAAGATTTATTTATTTGTATGTGCATTGGTGTTTAGCCTGCATGTATGTCTGTGTGAGGGTGTCGGATCCCCTGGAACTGGAGTTACAGGAAGTTGTGGGCTGCCATGTGGGTGCTGGGAATTTAATCTGGGTCCTCTGGAAGAGCAGTGAGCCATCTCTCCAGCCCCTATGTTTCACAAACTAACCTCAGATATACTCTTTCATTCACCCCTTTTAACTAGTGTGAAATCTTAAACAAGGAAAATTAGAAAAGTGTAAAAAAATTTGTTCATCTTATAATTTTATCAATCACATTCTTGTCATTCATTCATTTTACCTCTGCATTAATAATGTGAATTAAAACATTATGACCTTTCTCCAAACCATTGGTATAAACAGGCTATTTTCAATATCACATTAGCCCTCCTAACATTAATATTGCTCTAATATCTTCTAATAGTCAGTTGACCCTCAAATAACTTTTTATCTTCATAGTATTTACAGTTGTTTTACACAGGCCAGGATACAATCCTGTTTTATACCGGTCCATGCAGAGTTTGTGGTAACTATGGCTTTTAAGTTTCTTTTAGTTAAAAACAACCATACTTCCTTTGAAGTTTGGATGCCATTGTTGAAGAGATCAAACTAAAAGTCTTTAAATAGTTCTGCCTTCTGTTCTTGTCTGATGCTTCCTTGAGGTATCAGTCAGCTTGCTATTCTAACTTCATTTTTAAAAAGATTTACATTTTAAAGCCTTAATTAGGTTTGGGTTAAATTAATTTTACACAAATACTTTACATATGATAATGTGTGCTTTAAATTTCATTAAAATAAGAGTAGAGAAAATTGTCGCAGTTTTGGATGAAAAGCTGCCTTTCTTCTATTAACTTTTGATGAGCAAATATGCTCATTGTATTTTATCAAGCAATTACATGAGTGTGGAACTCCTCAATGGGCTGCACTAGGTTAGGTCATCTTTTACCACTAAAGCCTGATGAGGAGCCTGGTACAGAATAAAATTTTATAGACCTATAAGCCACAAGCAGGTTAAACCAAGCTTGCATATGAATTACAAGAGCCTAGTGAGAGGTCATCAGGCCCTCTGACTCTAGTGGTCCATCTCAGCAGTTTTCCACTATACTAGTCATGTTTGCCAGCTTTGTTAGCTTATCATTTCATGTTTATATATTGATGATAATATTTCCTCTGGAGCAAAATATATTCTTCATATTTCCTTCACAGAATATACTGAAATGTTTTATTCAAAGTAAAGTGTCAGCATACAGTGATTATTTATTTTTTGAAATGTAAAACAATTTTTGTAAGTTAATGTTAAGGTAAAAAGTATAATAGTTGAGGTCTAAATAATAAATCCAATGACATATTTCAGATGGATTTGCCAGTGTAGATGGGAAAAGCACACAAGATCTCAACCTACACAAAGAACTATAGGCAACTGAGAAAAGGTAGAAGTAGGAGAGGAGGTCCTCCTTAGGGGAGGGCATGGCATGCCAATAGGTTGTCCAATGCCAGTCAACTCTGAAAGCATACATACAAATAATATTATATGGATCAAGCAGGCTATATTTAGGAATATACATGAATAAATGTATACACATGCATATATGCATGCAGTAACAATAAATGAAAGAAGAGGCTATGGATTTGCTGGAGAGTGGGAAGGGGTATATGGAAGGGTTTGAAGGGAGAAAATGGAATGGAGTAAAATTGTAATTACACTACAGTCTCAAAGATTAAAAGAATACATTTATCCTATAAGCCTGAGAGGCATAAATTCTGTGTATAGAGAATACAGACCATGCAGATGATGGTTGATTAAAAATAACCCAGATTTGGCTGAAGAAATGCTGTATGTTCTCTGACTGATGCAATCTAACACACTCAATTATAACAGCAGATACTCCGCCAGATGAGATACTGTTTCACCTTCTAACTGCCCTGATGCTTAAATTCAAAATGAAAGAAATCTTAGTATAATTTAGCCACACTCCGAAAGAAGACACCTATATTCAGAGATATCAAGTGATTTCTCCCACATAACAGAAGTTGGTGATTTCTCAAACTAAGGTCTTTTGACTTTTAGAACACAAATTCCTGGTGGCAGACTCTCTTTCAGTTAGTAACAGTTTGGATTCTTAAATGTGCTTGTAGCTTATGTGTTTATCTATTCGCTTATATATGAGGTAGTTTCTCTATGACTGCCTTGGAAGAGTTTACTGGCTAAGAAAATAGGACCTCGGGTCAGCTTCCCAAGACTGTGTTCTATCTCAGTTGGGTCCCTTCATGGACTCTTGTTAGTGTGCCCAAACAAAAGTTGTCCAAAGAAAGAAAGGCTTAACTTAAGAATATGTACAAAATGCCAGGAGGTGGTGGTGCACGCCTTTAATCCCAGCACTTGGGATGAAGAGGCAGGTGGTTCTCTATGAGTTCAAGTTCAGTCTGGTCTACAGAGTGAGTTCTAGGACAGGCTCCAAAGCTACACAGAGGAACCCTGTCTTGAAGAACGACAACAACAACAAAAAGAATATGTACAAGCTTTCAAATCTATCCATTTCCTTATCATACAACAGTTCCTCTGAATAGAACAAATAGAGGAAGGCAATGGTGAAAAACCACACCCCTACTGCTCAGATATCATGGGCTCACACACGGGGAAAGAGTGGCTCAACTTCACTGTATGCTGCTGAAGAGCATATCATATGAGTTGCATCTTCAAATCCCACCAAGGACCTGTGAGCATTTGGGGGAGAATGGTAACGACAAACTACAGTGAGAACTTTCATTGGAAGTGTTATATTTGGGGGGATACTGGAGGTGACTGGATGGTTAATAGTGCATGCTGCTCTTGCAGAGGACCTGAATTCAGTGGCCAGCACCCATGCCTGGAAGAACTCAACTGCATGTAACTTCAGCTCCACAGGGATTCAACACCTCTGGCCTCCGTGTACACTTGCACTCACATTCACACACCCATGCATAATAAAATGAAATGTTATGTGTTTTAGAGATGCTTCGGGGACCATAGTCCCCGCACAGCTTTGAGTAACACAAGCTACAAAGCAAGCCCTAAGTTATAGCTACTGCTACTTAATCTTACATAAATAAACACTTCATTTAAGACCAACTTTTATGGATATAAACATGCAATGCATGAAGGCAAAAAACACACAATTACCTTCCCATTCTGCACAGGCTCAATTAGTCATCTGCTTAAGATCGCTTCAGATTAGCAAAGAAACACTTAGTAAAGCTGTTTGGAACCTAGCCTGTCTATAAATGGGTGCACCATTTTCTTAAACATTGTTTCCCTTGTGCTGTCAAAACAAACACAGGTGTATTCATTTTCTATCCCGGAGTAACTAATTACCACAAATTAGCAGCTCAAAGCAATACCTGGTGCTCTATGTGGCATGGCTGGCTTCTCTACTCATGTGCTCTCTCTCTTTCTTTCTCTCTCAACTTAAATATGATGCATTTGGGTTGTTTATTTTTATTGTAATTTTTGAGATTATATTTTAATTACATTTTTTCTCCCCTTTCCTCCCTCCAAACCCTCCCATATGCTCCTACCCTCTCTCCTTTAAATTTATGGCTTCTTTTTTCACTAATTATTATTACATGCCTATATGTATAGCTATATACATATATTCCTAAACATAAGAAGTTCAGTCTGTATAATATTATATGTATGTTTTCAGGGCTGACCATTTGGCCCTGGACAACCCAGTGCTCATGGTCTCTTATGACTGAGATGGAGGTTCTGGTTGGGGCTGCTTTCATTGTCTGTGGTTTTTGACCCATTTCCAAGTTCATCAGAGTAGCAGAGCTCAATTTCTCACTGCTGAACTAAGGTCAAAGTAAAGCCCAGTTCTTTCTTAAGGTATTATTGGATTAGACTTCCAAGAATAATATCCCATTTTTAAAAGTCAATTTCCTGGGGACATCATTACATTGGTAAAATCTCCTCACTGCATCTAGATAGGTGTTTGATTCATATTCCTTCTCCTGGAGAAGGAACATGTACAAGAGAGGGTGGGGATGTTGCTGGTCATTTTGGGATTTGGCTGCACTACAACTAAAAATATTGTGACTTTAATGAGAATGAATATGTTCAACATCCGGGGGGGAAACATGTGTGAACTAAACTGTAAGACTGGTCTTGGAGAACTGTCCCATGAGAAGGGAATTCTAAGATGGGTATAGAATAAAAAGAACAGGAGGAAATATTTTATTCCAGTAATGTTTTTAGACACACAGAGTGAACTCTTAGAAATTAAAATGAGGAAAGAGCTAGGACTAATCCCCGGTCATGCCATAATTGGCACTTTGCATTCTTTTGGGGACCAGGAAAGTATAAATGATCCTTATTCTGAACTGCATAACCTATAATCTCCATGAAACCCAGTTCGTCACATCCATTACCTTCATTAGTCAGTTTTGAGAAGGGTGTGTTCATGGCTTGTTTTCCTTTTTAAGATGCTGTCAAAGAAATATGGTACTAATTCAATAATGTGACTTTGCTTCTAAATCTTGCAGGTTGAAAAGACACAGAGAGCTAGAGCATGCAGTTCCTTAGTATCTTCATATGTGTGAATTCGAAGATTACTTAAGCAAAATGACATGCTCAGCCTTGTGTCCCACAGGGATCTTCCTTTCCCTAGGAAGACCTTCCCTGACAGGCAGCCTGTCCAGTTGCTCCACCTTCAACTTTATGTCTAAAGTTTTGTCTATAGGACCCAGAGTTTTCATCCTTTGGGATTATTTCCCTGCTTTCCCTAAGAAGGTGCATGTTATTGCTATGCAAATGTCCTAGGGTTACTATTGCTGTGATGAAACACCATGACCAAAAGCAAGTTGGAGAGGAAAGAGTTTATTTGGCTTTCACTTCTGTATCACTGTTCATCACAGAAGGAGTTCAGGACAGGAACCCAGACAAGGCAGGAATCTGGAGGCAGGAGCTAATACAGAGGCTGTGAAGGAGTCACAGTTTACTGGCTTACTGGTTTGCTCCCCATGGCTTGCTGACCCTGCTTCTTATAGAACTCAAGACAGCCAGCCCAGGGGCGGCACCACCTACGATGGTCTGGACCCCCTTCCCCATCAATCACTAATTGAGAAAATGCCCCTCAGGCTTGCCTATAGCCCAGTCTGACGGAGACATTTTTTCCATTGAGGCTCCCTCCTTTCAGAAGACTAATTTGTGTCAAGCTGACATAAAACTAGCCAGCACGAAATGTGTATACATAAGATTGCCATGCAACTGTCCATTTACACCTTGAAACCACTTTTTTGAACTTCATTTTACACTATCTGATGTAAAAAGAGATTTTGTAGCCGGGTGGTGGTGGCGCACACCTTTAATCCCAGCACTTGGGAGGCAGAGGCAGGCGGATCTCTGTGAGTTCCAGGACAGCCTGGTCTCCAAAGCAAGTTCCAGGAAAGGCGCAAAGCTACACAGAGAAACCCCTGTCTCGAAAAACCTATATACATATATATATATATATATATATATATATATTTTAAGGAGCCAACACCAGGGACTGAGGAGATGGTTTGGTGGTTTGGAATGCTGAGTACTCATTCAGAGGAGCTGGGTTCAGCTCTCAGCACCCACATGGTGACTCACAGCAACCCATAAGCCCAGTTCCAGCGAATCCAGCTCACTCATGACTTCCACAGGCCCCTCTCCCTTTCCCTTGCCTGGGAACCTTCATTGATGGAAAATTCTTACAGAATCTAAATATTTCCCTTTGAGCATTTGCTGCAAGAAGTCCTCAGCCACTCACTACAGGGAAAGAGCAAAGAACATTTTGTGGTGACTTTGACATAGAACTGTCTACTGATTAATCTTTAAATATCTTTTAGAATCACCATTTAATACAAAAATTATAGATGTACCAGCTATTACTTGAAATTATACTTTATAGGGTTAATATATTGCCACATGTGACCTAAAAACCACTCTTGTCACTAGAATTACTTGTAGTACTTTTGTATTTTACTCTGAGACAGAAACAATTTACTAAGTTCATATATCTTGAGCTAGGACCTCATTTATTTTAGAAACATATATTCCTGTTTCTAATGGATGGTGCACAGTTGTGTGTGTGCAAGGCCTATGTTGTGGTATTTTAATATATGTATACAATGGGCAATGATCAAATCAAGGTTGCTGCATATCTATCACTAGGTGTTTATCACTTTTTTTGCTAGGGATTTTCAAAATCTCCTCCACTAAGCATTTTTTGAATACTCAGTTATTTATTACCCTTAATTGTTTTCCTAGCAATAGAATATTAGAAGTGATTCCTTCTATGCAATTGTGTAATGGTATCTGTTAGGTGTTCTCCCTGCATTTGGCTGCTATGAACCAGAACACTTCTTTTGGAAAGCAAATTGTTCTTTAAGAGGCTGGTTTTTACTTGTTAAGAAAGTTTTCCAGATGGCACAAATGGATGATTCATGAGATCTGGGCAGCGTGGAAATAAAAGCTTTCCTGAAATGAGGTAGGGACTGTTTTACTGGACAAAAGTTTTATCTGTCTTTGCTGTGCTGGCATCTGGAATTTGAGTTTGACTTTGCACTTTCACCCTGGCTGCTATTGGCCTTAAATGTGTGTGTGCACGTGTGTGTGTGTGTATGTGTGTGTGCTTTCCAAAAATAATTATTCCCTTCAGCCCCCACTTCAAAGAGATTTTGTAATAATGACAGTGATGATTTGAGAGACAGGAGGCGAGGAGGAAGGATGCAAAGGGAAATGCAATGAACACACACTTTTCTATGCAGCCAAGTGATACCTTCAGATTTTAATTCGTGTGTGTGTGTGTGTGTGCGTGCACGCTCGCGCGGGCGCGCGCGCTCGTGCGTGCGTGTGCATGCTCATGCATAGGTGCAGAAGCCAGGAATTGGGTGTTCTCTGCTACAATATGTCTTATAACTTTGAGTCCAAACCTTTCATTGAACCTTGAGCTACGCTGGTGGCAAGCCCCTGGAATCCTCCTGTCTCCACTGCATCCTCCCATGCTGGGTTACAGATGGGCACGACTATATCTAGTTTTTTTCATGAGTTCTAAGGATTTTTACTTACATCCTTATGCTTGTGATGCAAGTGTTCTTACATTTCCACAGCTCACAGTTTAATTTCTCATAGCTTATATAGACATATATCTTCTCCAAAATTAAAAGATTACGAGGACAGTAAATAAATCATGCACAACACTGGGACATTTCTTAAGCATGTTCCCAAGTAGGAAGAAGAGGGGATGCTTCTCATAATCAAATATTATTTGGTAATGAAAATAAAAACAATTTAGTAAATTTTGAACAGGATCTTTTTTTCTGAGCTTTTAGTGGTTTCAAATGAAGAGAGTAAAAATGGGAAGCATGTCCACAGTTGTCTACATGACCTGGCCATTACCACACTCACAGTGCATCACACACCACTTACTGGAAATAAAAAATTTCCATGCCTACTTCTCATCAGCTTCTGTGCCACTGCTTCTTGGATTCTCCCATTTCTCAGAAGGAACAGAGGACAGAGTTGTGCACGCGTTCTCACCAGTGTGAGGTGTCTTCAATGACAGGAGAAACCGAGAGACCTATCTTCTTGTATTTCTGTCTTATCTACCTCCCAGACCCGGTCCCAGGAGGGCAAGGCAAGAAGGAGAAAACTATGTAAAAATCACTGTTGTTGAGAACGAAGGACATTTTCCATGGGGAAAGACAATGGAATTCAGGCTGAGCTGAGTTCAGGGAACTGAGAAGGAAATTGGGAATGCGGGAGAGACTTCAGCACCTCAGCTGTTTGCCCTGGTCCCAGGGATGCAAACCAGAAATCAAAACCAGCTTTTAAGGGGGCTTCACTGTGAGAAGCTTGGCATTGTCAAAGGAGAATGTGAGCTGAAGGCTGCTGAGAAGAACGTTTCTCCACCCCAATAGTGTCCTCCATGCAGTAAGTAACATACAGATGTGGCCACTATCAGCCAATTTGTTGTTGTTATTATAATTACACATAATAGAAATCAGCCATTCTGAGAAAAAGAGCATTTTATGATGAGGATATTGCAAGGAATTTTGGTAGCACAAGCATTTGGGGTTTTTAATCGTCTTGGAGTTGCACCAAAGACATTTACACAAGTCGACATCAGAAAGAACCTAGGACCTAATCAATGATAAGACAACTTTCTACCGAGGTTCATTGACACAATAAAATCATGGTACTATTTAAAATATGTACTATTAATAGGACAATAAAAGATTAAATAAACAGGCAAAACAAAGCTTATTATACAATGTTCTATGTTCCCCAAAAGATAGGTAGTACTTAATGCTCTTATGTAGTGTATGTGTGTGTTTATGTGTATGCATGTGAGCATTTAGTCTTGACACATTTTTCATTTTCTTCCATTAAAGTATGTAATGTGTTTGTTGGATTGGAGGTTGAGATTCAGTCTGGAATGATCATCCATCTACTAAGAATGATTTAAATGCCTGTGTCACAGCATCCTTCAACACAAATCTATCCTAAAAATTACCTCTAAGAAGTTAACCAGCTATAGCAATATATTCTAGTTTTCACTTTGGGGTTTTTAATTTATCTATTACCTTTCTGACTCAGTTATACATCCACTTATCCACTTGTATCTATTTTCTGCAAGTTTTTCTTGAGACTTTATTGTGTTTTAAACACCATGCTGAGTTTGGGGGAGTAAGGAAGACTATGACATAGGCTCTAAGTTCAAGGAATCCATGTTACAACCCTTTCTGTGACTGTTGAGACAAAGTCTCTTGTGTTCATACACATTCCTCCTGCCTCAGTTTTCTAGGTGCTGACATTATAGGAATACACCACTGCACACAGCTTCATGGTACAACTTTTAAGACCTATGAGATTAAAAATAATATAGTACTATAAATTTTTTTCTGTAAATATTTAAACTAGCAAAAAAATTTCATTTCATTAACAAATATGAAAGTTCTCTAATTCTTAGAAATGTTCTCTGATTCTCCCTCTGCATGGTATAGCCCAAGCATTTTATATGGAAACATTGACTTACTGTTTAGGGTAAGCTGGACCCTCTGGATAAGTGAGACAGTTGATTAGCTTGAACTGTTTAGGAAGCCCCCAGACAATGGAACCAGGACCTGTCCTTGGTGCATGAGCCAGTCGGCTTTCTGGAGCCTGGGGCCTGTGCTGAGACATTGCTCAGCCTTGGTGTAGGGAGGAGGGGACTGGACCTGCCTCAACTGAATCTACCATGCTGGGCTGAATCCCCAGGGGAGACCTTGCCCTGGAGGAGATGGGAATGGGGGGGTGGGTTGGAGGGGAAGGCGGGGGGTGGGAGGAGGGAGGACAGGGGAATCTGTGGCTGATACGTAAAATTAAATTAATTATAAAATAAAAATTTTTTTTTAAAAAAGAAATGCTTGCTTTCAGTGTGTGGTGTGACTTGTGTTTTGAGGTTTGCACAACCTTGTCAACTTCAGTTCAGCCCTGTGTTAAGTGGCGATAAAAACTTTACCCAAAGGTGGGAAGGCCCAGAGTGAGCAAATGAAGGTCTCTAGCATATACTGAGTCCTATTCTCATCTGGAGTTTTCATTTAGGGTTTCAATCTTTTTGGGGTGGAACAACCTTTTCACAAGGGTCACGTATCAGATATCCTGCAAATCAGATATTTACATTATGATTCATAACCAAAGCAAAATTGCAGTTATGAAGTAGCAATGAAAGCAATTTTATGGTTGGGGGTCACCACAAGAGGAACTGCATTAAAGGGTCTCAGCATTAGGAAGATTGAGAACCACTGATATAGATGATATCATGTATTTGATGCCACAGCTTGGTGAGACCAGCCTTAGCGCTACCATTTCACCAGTAAAGTTGGAACTAAGGGAAAAAAAGACCTTGTCTGTGCGGTTTCAAAGCTGCCTGTTTGCAGCCAGATCACCTTGGTACCAAATGGGGAAGCCCAAGATAGAATAGTATTCAAGGTTTGCTTACTGGATGTACTGTTAGTGGGTTCACTTCTGCCACTGCTCAGGATTTTCAGACATATTAAGGAGTGTGTCAGATGGAGTAATTGTGATCTGGGGCAATGTTTTCTTCTCATGTAAACTGTGATCGCAGAGGTTTGTTTTTACCAGGATTGTAATGAATAAATAATCTAACAAATAGTGTGATTCAAACTGGTGCATCCTTAACAAATAGGCAATAAGGAAAAGCCCCAGTTATAATAAGTACAAATAAATTACTACCCAATGTGGAATTATGGACTGCTCTGATAATAAATTCCCACAATCTTGACTCCTAAGTATAATATACATGTATCTTCAGTCTTCCTCTTTTATTAGAAATATTATTCCCTTTATTCCTGATAATCAGGAAATGAGAGCACAACTAAGACAATGATGGACAAATCTCAACGACACAAATATTCCCTTCAGTCCACTAACTATAGAGAGACACCTGGAGAGTGATGAGACTGTGAGTACTTCACAAAAATTTAGAATTAGAAAACACAAAATATTATAGTCTAAAAAACAGTTAAAGAGAGGAAAAGCAGGACACCCTTTCCATTAATCTTGGACTTTGCCTCCACATTCAGGTCCTAGCTTTTCTTCTCATTCATTTGTCATGTCGGGCTCAGTGTTTCCTCCACCTATAGAACCGAGTTGCTAACAGGAGCTAAGTCACAAATGTGTGAGGATTACATGGGCTAACAGGAGTAGAAGGCACATTATAAGCACCATGACTTTGCTGGAAACATAGAAAATGTAATATTCAATCAATAATTTACCAGTTAGTAATTTTAACTCTGAAGACAGTTTTATACTGTATCAAGGACCAGACTTAACAAATTAGCAAGTAATTGAAACAATTATCCAAAATAAAATTACAATTAAAACATGGATACTTGTAATGGACTTGTCCTGAACTGCCTTTTCCTCTAAAGGTGATAGCCAAGAGATGAATTTAGTTTTTCCCTTGTATTAAGCACTGCTTATAATAAGGAGTTAGAGGATGAGAGGGCTTCTGAGAAGTCGATCCCAGTTTCAGATGAAGAATGCACTTGGTATTATAGCTAATCTGTTATAAAGGAAATAAGTGAGATTTTAAAGTGAGTGAAATCCCTCAGTCATTAAAGATTTTGAAAGGATAGAGATATGGCTGTTCTTTGAGGGAAACCTAAACAGAGAGTTCTGCAAGTGCAATTTGTTGCATTAAAACTAACCCAAGAACAGTGATAAGATCACAGACCCCACGGATGAGACATCTGGGGTTTATGACAGCCCAAACAACAGGCATGTGAATCAAATGGTATGATCCCAAGTCTTCCACAATGTGTTTCTTGTTAATGAAGAAATACGAACTACAGCAGAGCAGAACAGTAGACTGTGCTTCAGAATGAGTGTAGGTGAGACAGAGGGTATCAGGGCACCTTCTTGTCCTCAGTCCTTATGATGCCTGTTAGTGGGATTTGCTATCTTTTTCTTTCTTTCTTTCTTTCTTTCTTTTTTTTTT
>CABHPH010139427.1:14442-27890 GCA_902168325.1 Peromyscus nudipes
GGCTAACGACTGTGGCCGTGTCCAGACAGTGGCTAACGACTGTGGCCATGTCCACACAGTAGACTGGAACTGAGGGAAATGGTGCGGTGTGATCAAGAAGCAAGCATCGGAGCATGGCGATGGAGACATACATCTGGGGGTCCAGCACTCTGAAGGCAGAGGAAGGAGGGTTGAGGGCTTGAGGACAACCAGAGGCACCCAGTGAGTCCTGCTTCAGACAAAGAAGGTGAGGAGGAAGAGGCAGAAAAAGAGGAAGAGGAGGGGGAAGTGGGTAAGCAAGAGGAAGAACGAGAGGAAAGAAGAGAGGAAAAGGAGGAAGCAGGGAGTGACACTAAGTTTGAGGATGGCGAGATTCCAGAACCTTCTGCAGTGGAGCTGTGTTCTAAGGAGTGGTCATGCTACTTTGGAGCACACGCCTGTGAGGCATCTTGGCAGCATTCTAGGCTCTGGTCAGTCTCCATGACGGACCTGGCTGGATCTGGAGTCACAGGGAGACACATCAAGGGTGTCTTTGTAAGTGCATTTCTAGAGAGGTTTGTCGAAGGAGAGAAAACCCACCTCGAATCTGGGCAGCAGTGTTCTTGGGGCTGTGGTCTGAAGTAAACAAAGGAGGGAACAGGAGAGGGCCGGGTAAGAGGGCCCTCATTGCCTCTGCTTCCTGCTGTGGACCCATGTGAGCATGCCCCACACCATGTGACCATGCCCCACACCATGTGACCATGCCCCACACTGCAGCTGCCACAGCTCTTACCTCGCTCACCGTCACGAGTTCTCCACCACGATGGCCTACACCCTCAAACTGAACCTCAGTAGATGTTCAGGGGATACAGTTCATCGGGGCGGGATGGCATGGTGGGAGGGCTGGCTCCTGTCTGTCAGAGGCCGCAGCTTGCTCACACCTTGGCGAACCAGGAGACAGAGGGGCGCTAGGGTGCTCAGTTCTTTTTTTTCTATTCCCCTTTTAGGATCTCAGCTCCACGGAATGGTCTGCCACACTCGGGGAGCCTTCTCCTTTTCTCCCTCTCCGTTCAGCCTCTGAAAACAGTCTCGTTCAGCCTCTGAAAACAGTCTCGCCAACACACAAGAGTGTGCCTCAGCAGCGCCTTAGGCATTTCTTAATCCTTTCGAATTCACAGCTGAAATTAATCTTTGTCGCTCTCCTGCAGTGAGAACAGGCTTTTCCTGGTCCCTGGGTATTCCAGGGTGGGATAGGAGTCCCTAAGCATTCTATCCCAGGAGAGAGATAGGAAAGGGGGAATGAAACCAGTGGGAAATGAAAACGAAATCATTCATTCTAGGTAATGAAATTAGAAGAAACACAGGTGGTCTCTTTTCTGACGGTGAGCGGGGAAAGGCCAGCTGGATGTGACTGAAAAGCCAGCCACTGAACAGAATGAAAAGTCCAGAAGACCAGTGGCAAACTGCAGGAAATGTTCGCCGCACCCATCATGGGCAACATACTGATTTTGCGGGGTATAAAACATCCCTGGTAGTCCGAGGGGACACATCCACAAACAGGTGAGCGAAGTGAAGAGATGCAGACCGTACAAAGCGAGACGATCGTTCCCAAACCACATGAAACGAAGTCCATCTTCACTCACGAAGAACCATCACCCATTGCATGGGCAAAAAAGCAGAAGTGACCAGGCTGGTGAGTCACGTGACTGGGAGGCTGCTGGTGGCACTCGGTGACCATTCCTGCCAGTGCTTCGCAATACAACTCATCACACCCCGACTCACCAGCCATCCCACTACACAAATATAAACTCAAGTATTCCAACATAAAGTCATTTTCTTTTATATTTATGGTTGTAGGGATTTATCAGAGGCGACTGCTGGGACACGGGTTTAAGCCAATAGAAAGTTTTTATTAGTCAGCTGGTGACTACGCTGGGTGTTCGAGATCCCAGAATAGCCCCAAGCCTTTCTCAGGGTGAGCTTTTAAGCACAAAAACCATGCCCTGGGTTGACATACTTCAGCTAACAAGAACAGTTAGCCAGAAGCAGAACTACAGAAGTCAAAAAGCAAGGTTAGTACATTTAGAGACTTTCCCAGAACTATGTGGACTTTGATGGATTAGGTCTTTGTTTTAGTTTTGGCAAGTGGCGCTGTCTACGTGTTGAGTTTTACAGCCTGAGTGGTACTTCCACCATGGAGTCAGTTGTGCTAAGGTCTGGGGCTCTGTTACATTTAGAAAATATTGAAAATAACCTGAATAACCCCCACTGCATGATGCATGTTGAACTGGTGATGAATATGGAGAATTATGCCATTTCAAAATGAATAAGAGCAGCTTGCAAGTGAAAGGAAGCATATAAAGTATATGAAATACCATGTAACAGAGAAAGAAGAAGTACAGGATACCTTTCTTCAAAGGGGGCCCAAGACAAACCAGAAACTAACGAGGTGGATTTGCTCATAGGGTAGGAACATGGAGGGTGTTGTGAGGAAGAACAAACCACATCCCTGTTTCATAGATTTTGGTGTTTGGACCCAAGTTCAAATTTTATACGTTCAAAAATGTGAATGAACCAAAAGCAAAGGAAAACCCTGGAAACTATATATGCAGCTGGACTAAACCCACCAGCTGTGTATCCAGGTTGGGCATTCGACTGTAGCAGGGTGTACTTTGCAAATGCATGAAGACTTTACCCCTGTCTCCACCCACACAGTCTGTTTCCCCCTCCCTCCAAGGTGGAAGTCCCTGTGGCCACTTAGGGAAATAGAACATGTCGGAGGTGATGCTGGGCCAGAATAACACTCCTCCTCATTGGCCCAGCAGGCTCTATTCCCCTCTTGTAGCCAGAACTCCATATAAGAAGTCCAAATTCTTCTGCTAGGCACAGGGCCGAAGCAAGGGGCACTGGGTATGAGACAGGAGACAGGAGATTGGCCCCCTGGTCATCCAGCCAGTGTGACTTAGCCTCAGGCAAAACTTGATGGGTACCTGTGTTCTTCCTCAGAGAGTCCAGTCTAAGTATGCTCACTGCCCTGCCGGAGAGAAGCCAGCAGGGGGTGCATGGGAGCAAAGGCGCCATCTTGGACAGTGGGCTGAGGTGTGATGGCTCACTGTGATCCACAGGAGCCGCTGAAGCAGGAAGCCCCCAGCTGAGCACAGTCCACCCTCAGCACTTAGGGGCTAACATGTTCCTACCTTTCTTGATTTGTGGTCATCTATCATACAGTAACAGATAACACCACAGAAACAAACCAACAGTGACTTCAGGGGATGTATTGTTTGTTTAAGAAAACCCCAGTCTACCGAGAATGTTCCCATTGACAACCTTGACCTTCCTTCATACGTTTGCTTTGAGTTATTTTGTGTATGTTCTGTGTATATCACAGACGGTGAAGAGAACTTCCACAGAAGAAACTTCTGATTGCTTTCCCTATCCCTTCTAGTCTTTCACATGCCAGACTGACATAAGAAGGGTCAAGATGGAACATCAGTGTGTGAGCATGCCTGTGCTGGTAGATGCTGAGGCTTGGTCCACCAGAAAGACTGAGGCAGTCTTACTCATCAACATCAGGCCCTGATAACTAGATGTGGCCCCCGAATCACCTTTTCCAATGGAAGGATCAAGAGTTCAGAGGAAGAGTCTGGACACGGCTGAGGCACCGAGGGCTGGGGCGGGGCTGACGCTGTCTGAAGCCCAGAATCTCTTGTTATGTCATGAAGTGGAAACATTCCCAGGAGCCAGTGTGGTGGTTTGGTGGATAAAGGTGCCCAGTGGTAAGCCTGAGAACCTGAGGGCTGCCCCAAGATCCTATAGTGGAAGAAGATGCTAGAAACAAAATCTGATGGTTCATTTTCAAAGTGGCCTTGAGCCAACTTAGTCCAGGGACAAACAGAAACAAACACTAGTGTAGCTGGACACTTTTCTCTGTTCCACCCCCATCCCGTGGTCCCACAGCTGCTTTTAAAATAATCACTCAGAGGCTTAATATTAATTACAAACTCTTTGGTCTATGGCTTAGGCTCATTGCTAGTTAGCTCTTACATCTTAAATTAACCCATTTCTATTAACCTATATTTTGCCATGTTCCCGTCTGCTGGCATGTTGTTCCTTGGGAGGCTGAATGGCGTCTGCCCTGACTCCGCCCTTCTTCTCCTGTATCTCTGTTTGGATTTCCCACCTGGCTTTTATCCTGCCTTGCCATAGGCCAAAGCAGTTTTATTTATCAACCAATGGGAGCAACACATATTCACAGCATATAGAAAGACATGCCTCAGCACACTAGAGCCCACTAATGCCTCCTAGCCTAGCTGTTCTACCTACCCAAACTAGAAGTTTGGAGTGAAGAATTATTTTGCTTGCCTGCAAAGTCATATGCCTAAGAGGCTTTAAAACGGGTTGTAAAACATGGAGATGCATCTACACACAACTTTGGTTGAGAAAAAGAGAGACACAAGCAAGCCACAGAGGGAAGACCCAGGTGACAGGTGAGATCATACCTTCCTGATCATGTGATTATGTAAATGATGGAGGAAGGACCCTGGGTTAGGTTTCATAACCTGCTCTGACCTTGCAGGATCTAAAAAAATAAAATAAAATAAAACAAAACTGCTTCACTTTTCACTACCCTGAGTCTCCAGTGTTCTTCTGAAGTGGAGTGTTTGTTTCTCACATGCTAAATGAACAAATGTATTGCTGAAAGGAAGAACGAATTGAAGCAGGGAGAAGAGGGATAAGTGGGGGGCGGGTACCTGCTAAGAGCTCCCACCATGTCCCAGCCTCTGCAGTGCCCTGTCACCTGAACCGCGGCTTAGCTTGGCAGTTTTGCGCTGCCACACAAAGGCCATCGGCTGAGCTGTGGGGTGTGCTTAAGCTCCAGGTAAGTTTGTTGAGTAAGCTGCAAATGTCAGTGTCTCAGTCGCCGCTGAGGGCCTGGCATGTCTGTCTAGACTCTAGACTCAGTCTAGAGCATCACTGCCTGGATCGCTGAAGAGCCTTGCAGTCCAGGGAGGAGTGTGACCACTGAGCAGTCATTCAGAGGAGCGTGGATCCCCAGTGGAATCCTGAAACAGCTGGTGATGGAGCTGATCCTGAGCCCATGCCTGAGACCCAGAGGCCAACCTCCTACGTTCTGCCAAGGGAAGGAGGTAGCATTCATGCGGAGACCCAGACTCTTTGGCAAAGAGAGGCTGGCTCCCATGATCCTGTGCTGGCCCATCCACTCAATAGCGGGCAGCCAGTGGATCCTGTCTCTGAAACTGCCGCACATCAGGAGAGTCTTCATTTATTCTGGGACTGCTTGTACCTCTTTGGCCTCTTGGGGACAGCTCAGCTGTGGTGTCAGCAGCACCATGTGATGGTGACAGGCAGGTCCTTCCTCACCCTGAGCTGGCAGTGATTTCATACACCTCACCAGAAAGGCTAGTTTCTGGAGCCAGAGCTGTGTTCCTCAGAGGATGAGAAGGGGTTCAGGGTGGTGTAATATGACCTGATGGGGTGCTGCCCTCAGCTCTGGCCAAGTTCACAGGGTCTGAGGAAGGCTGGCCAAAAGAGCCTAAAGTCATGGAGATCACAGAGGCGTGGTCTTCAAATCTCACTACTATGGTTGGCTCTAAGCAAGTCTCTTTATGGTTCTGGAAAGAGCCACACTGACCTTTCTATCACCTCAGAACGCTCAAAGCTCCTTAGAATGCCACTTTTCTCCTCAGTCCTGGAAATGTTTGCAGGTCTCTCTGCCAAGGATGGATAACACCTAAGCATGCCAGGGCCAGCATTCTCGGAGGGGTCGTTGTAGGTCAGCACTGAATGGTGGTACTCAAGTCAGCAACATGCACACTCTTAACACTCCCAAGAATGGTGGAGATATGCCAACTGCTCATCCCAGCCTGGTCCCAAACTGCTGCTCTTGGCTCCAATGAGAGCAATTAATACAAGCCAGAGACTCAGGAAAATGGCCGCCAATTGGCAGGGCTAAGAGGACCCTTCGCGTGAACCCCAGACACCCACCCGCTGGCTCTGGCAGAAAGCTGTGTGCACGACCACACCTCCTGAGATGTCTGCAATGGCTCTGGCGCCAAGAAAGAGCAAGCAGCCTCCCCTAAGCCAGAGTCGTCAGACTGTACAACGTATGGAGGCAGGACCCCAGGAGAGAAGGTGGGTCAGTAAGCCTGAGGGGAAGAGAAAGGAGCCAGGGGTCTGCACACAGGAGATACAGCTGGTGCCTGGCTTGCCTCTGTTCTGATTTCACAGAACCATTCACAGGAAATGGCTCAGCCATTGCAGGTGATCTCACACTCCAGCCACCCTGGCAATGTGCCCCACAAGAAGGACTGGCCCCTGTCCCACATGTCCCCAGCCAAGAGAGGCATGACCCTGTTTAAAATCCTTCCAGACCCACTCATACACAGGATTTGAACAGTCACATGGGTGTTTCAACATATAAGATGGCTCAAGGATTGTCTTAGGTGGGATTCCTATTGCTGTGACGAAGGACCATGATCAAAAAAGCGAACTGGAGAGGAATGGGTTTATTTTGCTTACACTTCCATATTGTATATTGTTCATACTGAACGCAATCCATACTGTTCATCATGGAAGGAAGTCAGGACAGGAACTCAAACAGGGCAGGAACCCAGGGCCACCAGCCCAGGGTGGCACCATCCACAACGAGCTGGGCTCTCCCTTACCCATCACTCATTAAGAAAATGTCTTACAGCTGGATCTTATGGAGGTATCTTCTCAATTGAGGATCCCTCCTTTCAGATAACTCTAGTGTGTGTATCGAGTTGACATAAGACTAGCCAGCCCAAGTATTATGTCTGTTTCCCATGTGTTGTCCCTCAGACTTGGGAGTAGAGTCTCACTTCCCGGAAATGGAGTGAGAGACAAGCCAAACGGGAGGAAGCCAGTGGCAGTGTGGTGGCCTCAAACGGGGTGGACAGCTGGACCTGGGCTGGTCTCCAACTCCATCAGAGAGCCAACCTTTGGGGACCTATGTTTACTGGGTGCTGCCTGCCTGCCCGGGAGCAGCATTCCCACACTGATAAAACTGGCTTAAAGTTCCGCGCTAAATGTGAGCTGACGCTCGAGCCATGTGGCTCCCAGTTTGGTCCTTCTTCCCATTCTGGAGATGGAAAATGAAACTTAAAGGCCTCTGTACAGCAGCAGCTGCAGGAAGGGCTCTGTCCTGAGATCCCAGAGTCCTGTCAGATGTCCTAAAAGACACCAAGCTGGACAACCTAGCTTGTCAGATCTGCCTCGCTTCAAGGAGCAGAGTTAAGGAAGGCAAACCCTGGAGACCAGAAGTCAACGAGTGAAATGTGGACGTCTCAGAGCAGCTTTGGGAAACTCTCCCAGGACACACCTGTTTGCTGCCTTCCTTGGTCATTAGTCCCTCCCTGACTCCTCAGGAACTCTCCTCCCAGGCCCTGGCCTCCTCAGAGGACCTCCTTCCACCTGCTGGGTCTCAGCATGGCCTTCATGCTGGCCTACGTGTGTCTGCACAGTAGCTTATGGCTTGTCCTCCAGTGTCACACTGTGGGAAGAGGGTCACCCCTCGACAAGCACTTTACCTCACTCCAGCCAGGAGACCCTGGGCAGTGATGTGGGGCGTCTTCCTCCGAGGAGCGGGAGGTATCAGGTGGCCTGACCACCAGGACCTCAGATCCAGGCTGCTCCTTCAGCTTGTACCTTGACTCCAGTGATTATGACATGTGGCTGTGGCACGCAGGGTGAGTGTAGTTATAAACCCTGAGAGCCGGAGCTGGCTTGTCACCCCAGCATCACTGTCCAGGGAGCCTGTGAGCACAGCTGCCTTAAATCTGTCTTGTTTGTCCTGAAACACAACCTCCTTTTGCTCCTGTGTAAATAAATAAAGCAACCTTAAATAAAGCAACCTCCTTGTCTCGGTCATTTGTTCTGTGTCCTCGTACTTAGGAGAGAGTGGTGGGTCCTATGATAGCAGCTTTTGTACAGAAATCTAAAACCCGTTTACAGTGACGGTGAGTACTAAATTAATGGAAATAATCTCCTCCCTTTACGTGATCTTTCATCCAGCGCGGCTTTCCTTTCCTTGTTTTTTAATCTTTGTGACTTTTCTAGACATGCTGCTGTTTTTTAGACGCTCTTTCCCTAAAACACAGCCCCAAAACACCTGTACCCCCTTCCCAAATCAGGAAAGGCATTCTGTGTAGCTTACCTCGTGTTTCCACAGCCTAGTGCGGATTCCAGGGAGATGCTTCACATGCTCTGTGTGCAGAACTGGAGTTGCCTTGCTTATTCAGTGGGGCGTGGGCTCTGTCTGCAGCCCATGTTACTCCAGTTTGGAGACACTAGAGCCCCATTTTCCTCCTACTCTCTACTGGAGCCCTGGAGGGGATTCGAGTAGTCAGTCCACCCCAGAGATCTCAGTCATGCTTCTGTTTCCATGTTGGCTCACACTGGATCTTGGGGAATCCCCCATGCCCACCTTCCCCAGGACCTCCCCATGTGTGGTCTAAAGCAGTGGTTCTCAACCTTCCTAATGCTGTGACCCTTTAATACAGTTCCTCCTGTTGTGGTGACCCCCAACCATAAAATTATTTTCTTGCTATTCCTAACTGTAATTTTGCTACTGTTACGAATCATAATGTAAATATCTGTGTTTTCCGATGGTCTTAGGTGACCCTGTGAAAGGATCCTTCAAAACGCCCAAAGGGTCATGACCCACAGGTTGCGAACCACTAGTCTAGTGGTTTACCATCACTGGTTTTTCTTTCCCTGTGAGTGTGTTTTATGTCCAGGGTTTCTGATTGGCTGTGTTCTGTGTCAGTCACTCCTGAACTTGGCAGTTCTCTCATTTTCACTCACCCACTGCTCTTTTTAGAGGCCGTTTCTTGCTTTTCTCTTCCAGATGCTGAAGGCCTCACTTTGGGCTACTCATAGATGATTCTTCTTCTGCCCTCTTCATCTTTACCCATCCTCCTTTCTTCCCCTCCAGAGGCCCGCCGCGGACACACACACAGGTTCCCATCCAGCTCGCTGGGACTCCTCTCCGCACAGGGCTCTGTCCCTCAGAGTGTGGGGTGGCTCAGAGTCATCCCTGAGACGGTGGTGCTCCCACCACGTGGGCCTGCATCACAGAGGTGAGGTTGAGCTGCAGGGAGCACTTGCCTGGACTTTCCTTCCACTCCCCTTTGGGGATCCATGTTGGGCAACTCGGGTCTGTACCCGACCTTGGGAATCCTCTTCATCTTCTTCTGAGGTCCTTGCCTTGTTTGGGGGGCATGGCTCAGACTCCAAACTACGTGGGTCTTTTCCTGCTGTACATTTCAGTAGAGATGGGGTCTCATAGTGTATACTTTCAAGCCAGAGGGCCCCCATTGTTTTCTTAAACCAACTGAGACCCAACACTGAGTCCTGCCTGTGCAGTGGACAGCAACACACCCCACTCTGCGGCGAAGACCCGGGACTGTCTTAGAGGGCCCTGCTCACCGGCATTCTCCTGTAGTGTCCCATTGGCAGCCACTCACGTGCTGTGCCTGGTGCTAAAAACCCCTTGCCAGAGGCGAGAACCTGGGCACAGTGTGCCAGGCCTCAGGTGGGCAGGACACCCAGCCTTCCTCTCACTTCCCCGGGCTTTCTGTTTATAAAACAGGGTTAGAGTTTTCACAAAAGACAGAAAGGGCCTTTGGCTTCCAGTTGCTCTAGCTTTGTGCCCGGAAACAAACAAACAAACAAACAAACAGACAGACAGACAGACAAACCAATAAACTCCCCAAGGCCAAAACATCACAAAGAGCCTGGGGATCTGCTTGAAAGTGGGCGAGAGAGAAAAACACAGAAAACAAAAGCTTGACTTCCAGAATGTCCCACATGACATCCAGCAGAGGGGCAGGAGTCCATGAGCCTCCCTCAGAGAACACATCTTCACTGACTCCAGGCCCAGAGTCCGGGAAGGTGGGGACATTCAGTGCAGGACACAGTATGCTCAGGTCCATCCTGAAGGCTGGGCCACAGCCTCGTGTGGAGCATGGCCACTCTTTGTTACTCTGATATTTAACTGTGTTTAGTGTGGGCTAGAAAAGGTTATGTTTCTATGTTGACAACTTGTAACTTAGGCGTGGTTCCCGTGGCTGTCTCTCAAAAGAGACAAGCTTTAATTACTGAACCTCTCTGGGATACCACGAGCTACAGCGGTCTTGGCTCAGCAGAATGCTGCCCTCCTCTGTCCCTGTGAAAGGATTCACAAAATGACGGGGTCCTTGTCATACATGGTCCCCACTAGCTCACCAGCCCTCCTACGCAGGGGCCTCTAGTTTTGTTGCTGGCTGTGTCTTCCTGGGACGGTGATATAAACAGAAGTGTGGGTTCGATAGTGTCATCTCTGAAATCTGTGTGCGAGCCTAATAGTTGACGGGACCTTAACTTAACATTAAGTTAGACATTCTGGCTTAGGGTATGGTGAGATTCTGAATCCCATAACACTGCCCTTATGAGACAGGGGAAAGACCACTTGAGGTTGTAGGCAAGCACTGGTGTGCCTTCTCTACAAACTACGCCATGCCGGGGACAGCAGCCACCCGAGAACGAACCGAGGCCTGGCACAGACCCACTTTCCACCTCAGAAAGAACCAACCCAGCCACCATGATTTGGGACTTTTTGCCTCTGCCCCCGGAAGAATAAGTTACCGCTATTAAGCCACCAAGCTCTTGGCAGCCTTGGGAGGCTCAGGCGGGAGCTGAAACTGGGGCGTGATAAAACATAGTGACCAATCGCAACTTGGGGAAGGGTCTGTTTTACCTTACAGTTTACAGAAGGGAGGTTTGAGCTGGAACTCAAGGCCGGAACCTGGAGGCAGAAACAGAAGCAGAGGCCGCAGAGGGGTGTTGTTTACTGTCTTGCTCAGCCCTCTTTCTTATACCATCCAAGACCACTTGCCCAGGAGTTGCATTGCCCACAGTGGGCTGGGCCCTCCGCCCTCCCACATCAATCATGGGTTGAGAAAATGCTCCACAGACTCATCTACAGTCCAATCCTAAGAATGCAGTTCCTCAACTGACACACCCTCTTTCCCAGTAAGAGGGATGGCTTCGGGATGTGAGGGTACAGTCCAGGCAAAGAGGCAAGTCACTCATGAGGCCAGAGAAGCAGCGCCACACTGGTGAAATTGTCCCCGTTTGGGATGCATTAATGTTTCTATAGGTTCAGGTGAAGCCTGAGGGGTCTTCCTGCTGGGATTCAGTTTCCCTGCTGGAAAGGCTGTTGCTTTATGAGCAGGGTGAGCTCAGGCCCCTCTCTCTGAAAACCTGGAGGCTCCTCTGAGGGTCTGAAGCACATCACCCCCCACCTCCCGGGCTAGCTGACCTTACTAAAACATACTTTCATCCTCAGAAAGTGGAGCTCTGTAAACAGCAGTCTATACTTCCACAGAACCATGTGTCACCTGGAGATGTGAACACAGGAACAAAAACAGGTGGTTCCTGGGCAGGACATGTCCAGACTAATACCTACTAATCCAAGATCCAACTCAGGGACCAGTCGGTCACCAAGAACCATCCTCATAGGCTCCGAGGCTCTCTGTCACTGCAGGCTGATGGAGCCTTCATTGCCAAGAGTGATGACTGTATCTTCAGCCCGGTCATTTCTTCTCCACTTTTGATCAATTACATCCTTTTGTTTTTGTTGTTTTTTTGCTTTGTTTTGTTTTGTTTTTTTCGAGACAGGGTTTCTCTGTGTAGCTTTGCGCCTTTCCTGGAACTCACTCTGTAGATCAGGCTGGCCTCGAACTCACAGAGATCCGCCTACCTCTGCCTCCCGAGTCAATTATATCCTTTTTTTCCCCATGAGCCTTATCCATCTTCCCCTGAGAGGAACTTCCAGCTCATCATATAAGGTTGGCTGGGAGTGCATTAAATTTTACTGTGTGTACATGTGCAAATACATATGTATATGCTTTTTTTTTGGTTTGGTTTTTTTGTTGTTGTTGTTTTTGTTTTTGTTTTTGTTTTTCGAGACAGGGTTTCTCTGTGTAGCTTTGTGCCTGTCCTGAAACTCACTTTGTAGATCAGGCTGGCCTCAAACTCATAGAGATCCACCTGGCTCTGCCTCACGAGTGCTGGGATTAAAGGCATGCGCCGCCACTGCCAGGCAAGTATGTGCATTTTAAGTCTTTGAGATCAGGCGCTTTGAGCTTCCAAGGGTTGGGGTGGACTGCAGGAGCCCTGGCTAAGTCCTCACCCTGTGCCAAGTGCTGACATCCCTGTGACTCCTGAAAACTGGGATCTTGCCCTGCCCCCTGCTTTGTGTCTTTGGCCCATGGATCCCAGGGCTTCTCTGATCCTCTATGGCCAATCCACCCTGCCCATCAGGTCCTTGACCTTTGCCCAGCTTTAGCCTCCCTCCGGACCAACCTAGGGTTCCCTGACCCACTTTGACACTCCCCCAGGAATTCCTGCTTTATTTAGTGAATGCATCCTGATACTGGTTCTGCATCAGCTGTGAGTTGGGGTCACACTTCTGCCCTCCCAGGTTCTGTACTTCTGGTGAGCATGGGGCAGATTCTCCACAAACAAATATGCAGACATGTGTTATTTCTAGTGTCGCTGACCAATGAGGTGAACTCTCTGAGCGAGAAAGAGAGGACCTGTTGATTTAGACTGGGGTGGGGTGAGGAAGGATCCCGGAAGCCAGGACATTGAATGTAAGACCTCAGGGTGTTGGGCTAAGGACGTCATTGAATGAGTTTGGGGCAGTGTTTGATGATGTCCTGAACTTTGTTTTACCTTCCTTCTTCATTCCCTCCCTTTTCGTTTTCTTTTCTTTTGAGTCATGCTCTGTAGCTCAAACTGACCTTGAATCTACAATCCCTCCCTCTCAATGTCCTGAATGCTGGGATTGCAGACACATCCCACCACACCTGGTGATTCCTCGCGCCAATGGGCTTGGGCAGTACTCCTAGGAACCAGCCCCAGCTGCGGTCAGTGCCGGGCAGCGATGAACAGAATGTCCGAGAAGACCAGAAGGGTGACCGGTGACCCGCCTGGACAGTTGCATGGCACAGTGCAGTTTCCTTAGGATAGGGAGAAGGCCCAGTGGGTTCTGCAGAACCTGCTGGCTTTATTTATTTACTTATTTTTGGAGCTTCCACTTTGGTTCTCACAAATGAAAGCTTATAGAGCTCAGGGGCTAGTGAAGAAGATAAAAACAAGCCATTAGAGCCACCAAGTGCATACTCGGTGACCCCTTTCTTCCCACTGACTCCTGCAGCTCAGGCCCTGGGAAGAGACTCATGGCAGGACTGCAGCTCCCGACCCTCAAAGGCTCATTATTCATGATGATGCCGCTCCTTTGCATCGGCCTCATCTCCAGGTCTCTGTTCTGCTAGGCTGTTTTGTCAAGGCCATGTCTCCAGCATCTTCCTTGATGATGTACTCAGAGAGAAAACTCAATCCATTCCTGTATAGCGTGTGTGTGTGTGTGTGTGTGTGTGTGTGTGTGTGTGTGTGTGTGT
>CABHPH010139428.1:0-26731 GCA_902168325.1 Peromyscus nudipes
ACAATTGGGTTGGAAACCGTCTTATAGAGAAATTTGCAGACTAATTAGGGAATGTTGTTAAAGCAGTTTAAAATCCTTAAATTGTGTAATCCCTGTTTTGGTTTTTTTTTAAATCTCCTTAAATTGCTCTAATTTTACATTTTTTCCTAGTGTATTCTATTTCCCAGAATTTGTCAAGATAAATCTCCCACATCCCCTAAACTGCAATGCTCTTTTCCTGGAAAACATTACAATCGGTCTCCACTTAAGTCAATATTAGAGAATATTTTTTTTTTCTCCTAAAAAGTTTATTCCTGTCCTTTAGGAGTCTCAGGGACAAAGTGAATACAAGGTACCACCTCAGCTCCCTGGGAAGTTTGTTTTTGTTGTTTCTCGGGACTGAAAAGAGCTATTGCTGAATTCTAAGATTTAGAAAAACATTATTGCCCCCTATCAAGAAATCTCTACTCTTCTTTCTGGTCCTGGGCTTATCAGAGTTCAGGTGAGCCAGAAACACAGGACAGAGGGACAGACAAGAGCGTCAACTATGTGGGACCAGGGCTGATTAGAAGATTTCTAGGGAGGCTCCATAGGGTAATTATTACAAAACCCTTGGTGTGGGCCAGTAAAACCAGGATTCAAAGATTCTCCAAAGAAGTTGGGCAAATGCTAGCTACGGGGAGTGGGGGCAGCGTCTGGCGCCACCATCAAAGAGCTGGACACCTGAGGCAGGTCACTTGATCTCTCTGGCTTTTCCCTTCCTTCCAGACAAAAGCATTGAGGAGGGTGAAAGATGTTTTTTCCAGCTATAAGATAGCCAGTCCAAATTACAAACCAAGTATATATAGAGTGAGAGCCATGAGTAGGTCACAGGTCATGCATCTCAGATCCACTTAAGCTCTCAATAAACTCTATGCAGTGGAAATGTCTGTGCCATGATATGAAACAATTTTAAAAATTAATTCTTTTCTCTTTCTTTCTTTCTTTCTTCCTTTCTTTCATGCTATCTTCCTTCCTTCTTTCCTTCCTTCCTTCCTTCCTTCCTTCCTTTTACTCACTCTTTCTTTCTCTTTTTCTTTTTAAGGGGCACACTAAAGGCCTGGCTGGTCCAGAACTTGTTGTGTAGATCAGAATGGTCTTCAGCCTTCCATGACCCTCTTGTCTTTGCCTCCCTCGAAAAACATCTGCTCAGTGGGCGTTCTACTCTACCTTATATGCTGTTCTTTCATTTTTACCTTCAGACACTGGAAACCTGAGACTTCTTTTTTCATTTCAATGCTTCCTTTTCAATAAAAAAATTCCTCTTTTTTTTTATCATCCTAGACTTTAAGAATCAACGTCTTCAATGCTCCTTTGTAATCAGAGTATATATCAAAATAAGCTTGCTTGTGAGAAGCCACACTCGGACATGGCAGAGAATGGATGGTTGAGCTCGGGGAATAATTAACACCTGTGACATTCTAAATGATGTCTTTGATGGCAGTCATAATTTTCAAGTTCCTTTACCACCCACCTACTTAACAGCATAAAAACAAGATAAGCAAGGAATAAAAAATAAAAACATCTTCTTAGAACCTAAAAGAAAATGGTAAAATGCTAAGCTGTAATTCAAGGGAGCAGGTTGTCATTCCTCCCTCTCATCTGCCAGAAGCTGAAGACTCCTCTTATGAAAAGCAGAGAAACTACAACAGCCAGAAACTACAAGTCCCAGCATGCAGTGGTCCACAAAGATCAAAGAAGCATAATTGAAGATGATATTATCTTCATTTTAATTAAAAGAATTTTCTTATCTTCAAAGAACTTTTCAAATACAGTACCTCATAAGTCCCATGCCATTATAACTCCAATCTAAAGATGGATAAGAAGTACGGGGGGGGGCACCTTGATTGTACTTGACCATGGAAGTTGTTCATCACAGGAACCTCTGAAACTCACAGTATTCTATTGGGCTAATATTTTCTTGAGATTTTAGTTAACAACTAAAACCCAAGAGTATTTTTCAAATGACTAAGTCATTACTTTCCAAGACAAGCAATCTAGCTGGAAATTCTAATCTTCAAATCCAGTGCACCAGATTCCAGTGTTTCCTTCTGGAATGGCACCTTTGTTGGTACAAATAAGCATAATAAGCTTTTCCATTAAAGCCATGGTGAAGGAACCCTATGGTGGTGCTGCGGTTTCAACGTGAAATGCCTCGTCAATTCAGACACTTAGTTTCCCAGCTAGTGAGGCCATTTGGGAAGGTTGTGAAACATTTGGACCATCCTTTAGGTCCTAAAGTTTAGGCAGAAGTAAAGCAGCAGTAGCAGGCCTTTGAAGGGTTAGCCGACTGCTGGTCCTCAGTTCTCTTCTTCCTAGTAAGCAAGGTAGTAGCCATCTCTTTTCCAGCGTGTATTCTCCCTACAAGCCACTCTACTGAAATGGATGAGATACCAAGAGACAACGGACCACAGCCTCTGAAACTGTGAGCCTAAATAAATCTTCCATACTTTAAGTTCTCTGTGTTAGATACTTCCTCACGACAGTGAGGAGAGTAACACAACATGGAAATCAGAGGAGACGAAGAAGGCTATGGACTAGAAAGGGAAATTCCTATTCCCCAGAAAATACATCTGGGGAGTTACTTGGAGTGATCCTTCCAAACTTATCTTATCTTCAGTCACCACGAGAACAAAAGTCTTTCTGAAATAAACTGTTTCCTTGGAGCCTATGAAGAGGGGATGTCGGGTTTGTGCTTCAAAAGAGGGAAGGTACTTCAGAACAATGCAAGGCTTGAAGCAAATAGCAACCCAGAAGAGGCTCCCAGAAACAAAGTGTCCAGTCAACATCAGAGGTGGGGGGCAGAGGGAGGCAGAGGGGAGGGAGAGAGACATTGGCCCAAGGTCAATGTCAATTGTCGGGTACTTTCCTCCCGTGTGCTTCCCACCACATTATTCTTTAGGCAAGATCTCTCACTGAACTTGGAACCCATAAGTTCCTCTAGGCCAGCTGGCCAATGAGTTCTAGAGACCTACCTGTCTCCCTGCAGACACCCACCTCAGCAATAGGGTTATGGTCATACACTGCTGCACCTGGATTTTTGTGTTCATACTGGGGGATTGAACTCGGGTCCCCCTGCTTGTATAGCAGCCACTTTCACTGACATCTCCCAAGCCCCAATGTCCTACTTTTTAACCAATAAATCCACCCGTGCAAAACATGCAGTCCTTACTCTCCGACATCCTTTCTCGTATTTGTTTCTGATTCAGTTATCACTAAAATACACATTTTAATTGAATTATGCAAGATTCCAACTTCTGCTGCCTTGAACATTTCAGTAAACATTTCTGCACACTTACCTACAGCAATTCAACAAACACTGGCAGGAAATTGAGGGCAGTTTTGACAGCTTCTCTATAAGGAGAATTTTCTAAAACCCACAAGAAAATTTTTGCTGCAAGCTATTTAGCGGAAGTTCAGTATTGGTCTTGATTTTGCTCTTTTTGTGTGTTTGTTTCTATGTCCTAAAGCCTGTTCTGTCCCTTCTGTGTGCTTCTAGAGATTGGACACAGTCCAGGGACAAACCATATATATATTCTTGATCTTGCTTGTAAACCATCTCCTTCAGAAAGAATGAAAATGGATCCGACTATTCCCTCCTTTCAGCAAACACAGCAACTATTTGCCCATTCAGGTTTCCTTTCTTGTTCCCTAGGAGTGGTTCACGGGTGTCAGCACTTAAGAAGTCTTTGACTTCTCTTGCAATTCCAATGTATCCTTCACTATTTCTCTTTTAAGTGGTGTTACCTTTTCTTTGCTATGATGCTGTTAATTGTTCCATGGCAAACCAGCTCAAGAGTAAACCATCAGTTCACACTCATCATTGTCAGGTCATCAACATTTGCTCATGGGTCACTATAAACTACGAGCTAGGTATGACAGTTCATGTCTGTAACCCCCGAAATAGGGAGGCTTGAGGCAAGAGCATCTCAAATTTGAGGCCAGTCTGAACTATATAGGCAATACCCTGTAATAAAAGCATAACAATGAGCAAGTAAGGACTGAAGAGATAATTCAGTCAAGTAGCATTTGCTAGGCGAGCATGAAGATCTAAGTTTGTCCCTCAGAACTCGCATTTAAAAAAATCCAGGCTTGGTGGCACATGCCTGTCATCCAAGCACTGGGAAAATGGACATTGATGGCTCTCTGAGGTCCCCTGGCCATCCAGCCTAGCCTATCTGCCAATCCCAAGCCAGTGAGAAACCTTTGGAATAACATTCAAAGTTGACCTCTGACCTCTGTATGCACATGCATACGTGTACATCCAGGCACATAGGAACACACACACACACACCCAACCATCTAAGGTTTCCTTAGAGTATCTATTATACCAATATGCAATATTTTTAAATTAAATATAGATTTATATTCTTACAGTATCAAAGTTACTCTGCGTCTGAAAAAAAAGCTTTAGACCAAACCAAGAGGCTCTATGATGACAGAGCAGAGCTGGGATGCTATCTTGTCCTATAGAAACGTTTTATTCTGCACCCACAGACAGAATTTATATAATTCTGCCCAGCATTATGAAGCCGCGTGCCGTTGGGTTTCAAGAAGAGGATGAATCTAAAAATCACAGCCACCACCACTTCTATAGGAGGGAAAGGTCGTTTGAGGACCTCATTCTTTTGTGTCTTCTATATAAAGAGCCTCTTCGTAAGTGAAAGTTCACCCGTGAAGCAAATTACCTGAGAGGGTAGTATCTCTAATTACCATAGGTTATCTAAAGCCTCCGTGATTCCAAAGTTGAAAGGACAGCGAGTGAGAATACTTCCCAATTACTCACTGACTTGAGAGTTGATGTCTGCTGTCATCTCTAGTGATAAGACCCAGACCAAAGAGAGGAGGAACTATGATGTAGCCATGACACACATGACAGAACACTGTCTTCGCACTGGGCATATGGGAGTCATTTAACACTCATAATAAAACTAGTATCTTCGAAGGCTGATGAGTTAATACGACCCAAGGAATTCATTCCCACCCAGCAATACATCAAACATTCTTGCATTTGGATCTTTAAGGCTCTAAGATCATTCACTTGCTTAGAGTGACCCAAAGGTAAAATGGCTTTAAGTCTTGACCTAGTATAGTTAAAAAAGGAAGTGGGGATGGCCAGGCCTGACTCCAGAGAGCTCTGGCCATGCTTTGAAATGGCTGTCCAACTATTCACCAGAATAGATCATTTCTGTTTTGTATGCTCCTGAGTAGAAAGGGACATTTTTAGCCCAACGTGTGGATAAATTTTTATGGCTGGATTACATTAAGTAACCATTACTCAGCTGTGATAAATTAAGTGCTGAATACTTTGCCAAGCAGTAGTAATAAACTAGATGTATGTGGGCATGCAGTAAAGAACCTGGTGTATACCCAGGTGTAGTGAATCATGCCTATAACCCCAGTACTGTGAACTGAGGCAGGAGGATTGACATGAGTTCAAGGCCAGCCTCATCTACAGAGTGAAATCCTATCTCAAAACAAAATAAAACTACTAAACCGAAGAGGACAGTGTGTTCAGATCTTAAGAGCACAGAGAAAGCATTAAGAGAACAGCCACTGACTTTCAAATATCACCATCGCCAGCTTGGAGGGCAGGGAAGAGGGGGGCCAAGAGCTTCTGAAGGATTTAGATAGAGAAAGAGCAGGAGCATCTGGGCATTTCGGGCCTGCATGCTAGGCTGCTCAAACCTGGTGGGATGGAGGTTCCTCAGAGTCCTTATAGGAGCAAATGAGTGGTTAGACACCCCCACCTCCACCCACCCCAATATTTAGCAACCTCTCTAGAACTGACTGAGAAGACAAAGCCAGCACAAGGATTTACTCACAAGGAAGCCATTCTCCTTTACTCTCAACAAAGTAGGGAATAGTTGAAGGAAGCTGGGAAATTGCCTAAACTAATATCAAATTCTCTTTCCAAGAAGAGGAACAGAAGACTAGGAAGTGGGGCATCATGAGGAAGGTGGGGGGAAAATATAGTAATGTCACTAGAAGCCTAACTCCAGATGGGGCCAGGCAGAGGGACTGAGAGACATCTCTGTACTGTACAGGAGATTGTCATTTGAGAGTCCAGAACAAAAATAAAATAAGATTTGATTTTTAACGTTATGTAAGGGAATTACAGTGTCTGGGGGTGGGCTGTAGAGATGGCTCAGTGAGCAGAGTACTTAACCCACAAGAATGAAAAGGAGGTCAATCCACAGAATGCACGTTAAAAAAAATCCAGTCATGGTAGAGTGCCACTGTAATCCTGGGCAGGTAAAGTCAGATGGACCCCCAGGGCTCACTGTCCAGCCAGACTAGCCTAATCAGCAAGTTCCAGGTTCAGTATCAAAAATAAGGTAGAGAGCAATTGAGGAAGACACAGGAGATCAACCTCTGACCTCCGTATCCACACGCTTGAACACACACACACACACACACACACACACACACACACACACACAGAGGCAGACAGACAGACAGAGACAGAGACAGAGAAACATCTGAGTTATAACAGGAAGCCCAGAGAGGGTAGCCACTGGTATCTCTCATGGTCGTATGGAGAAGGTGCTCAGTTCTAAACCCAGGGCTTTTTAACCGCGTCTGTGGCTTCATCTGTTACATTTACTCTGCTGTGACAATCGTTGCTTCTGCTTACTTGGGCTTTCTTCCCTGGAGACCAGGATGATAAGTATTTGTTTTGGTTTACCTTTCACAGTTCCTGCTGGTCTTGGACACTTCGCACCGGGAAGAAGTCAAAGGAGGCTGTGGGAAGTAGTTCGCAGCAGGAGATAACATCACTAGAACTTTCAAAACACGTTTGCACATGGCAGATCTGTGCTGAGAGCAACCCGAATGTGACCAAGTTAACACAAGTATTGGAAGCTAGACATGGTGTGACAGAAAGCACAGGACAACCGTTGCGGTTTTCTGAAAATGCAACTTTACTGAGGACTAGTAAAGATTTTTCATTTTCTTAAAGTCACACAGCAAAATACTGAATATAAATGACTGTTTTTCTTATTATTCTCTACTCATGGTGCCTCAAACAACGGATTTGTTCACTTTGCATGAGCTTACCCTTAGATAGAAACCTGTAGGTAACTTCGAAGATCACAATGTAAGTTTCACAAGTGTGAAAGCTAATAGGTATGCCTGAATAAATAAGGAAGTCAGTCAGCTTTCACATAAAACCTTCTTGGACAATTCAACAGGAAAGAAAGACTGCCTGGCGGACAAAGTAGCATGCTTTAAGCTTCCAAATCTATCCCAGGAAGAGTTAACAATAAAGAACCCCAACCAAGTACATTTTAGCAGTGTGTGTGTGTGTGTGTGTGTGTGTGTGTGTGTGTGTGTGTGTGTCCCTGTGTGTCACAAATGTTCTGGAAGGGCTAGATGTTGACTGTGTCTTTCTCCATCACTCTCCACCTTGTGTTTTGAGACAGGATCTCTCACTGAATCTGGAGCTTATGGATTTAGCCCAATTGGCTAGCTTAGCTAGTGAGTTCAAGGACTACATCTTGCAGACACAGTATATTGCACCCAAATGTTATACAGATGCTTGGGATTCAGACTCAGATCCTCATGCTTGTTCAGAAAGCACTTTACCAGTGGGACACCACCCCCATTTGACATCTTAAGTCACAATAAGAACTACCATATAAACTCGTTACTCATACTCAGTGACTATACATACTGTGTACTAAGGTGCCCTAAAGCAAATGACTCAATGATAGTGAAGCATTGCAGCTCTTTCTGGAGCAAGTTATGATATACACACATGCGTAATAACGTCTATATTTAATAATCATAACAAATCAATAAGTACACCAAATCACACTATTACAATAACCTTTAAGTAAATCTTATTTGATGTTAATATTAAAATGTAATAGTATGTGAATATCAAATAAATTAATATTTGGCAAATCCACAACATGTTCTTTTTTCTATTAAGGAAGAATTTCCTATTTTCAAATTCTCTATACTCTCTAAGGAATAACTTCATTTTGAAGCTACTTACTAATGGGACAGGTTGGTACTTACTTATAACCTCAGCACTCAGGACACTAATGCAGGAGGACCCTGAGTTTGAGGCTGTATAACTATGTACAGCAAGACATTATACCAAAAAAAAATCTTCTCAGTAAAGGCTGATTATTTCTACACACACACACACACACACACACACAAAACCAGCTTCTCATATCCCTTGAATGCAATATTTCCAAATTTGAAAGTGGGAAGTCAAAGATGTAGTGAGAATGGATGATTCTCCACATTCAGTTTAATGTCTTTGGGAACACCCTCACAGACAGATACATAGGTGTGTCTCCTAGGTGATTCTAGACCCGATTGAATGTTCACCAACACAATTACAAAGCGAATCATAGCACGTATTATCAGCCCATTTGTACATCATGCATGAATGAAGCATCCACCACCATCCACCAAGGATTGGCTGGACTCTAGGGGACATAAGAAGAAATGAACCAACACTATGTTCACGAGGTAGTTAGTATTCAGACTTAAGTTCCAAAGACTAAGTGGCCCCAAGTTTCTCCAGTACATAAAAAACTCAGTAAGGGCCACCATGCAGTGATCTCATGCTGGCTACATGGCCCATCATTTCAAAAGTAAGGTAACAGCATTTTATCGATTCACTAGATGAGGACACAAGAAGCCAAGGGAACAGCACACATTTACAGCAGTTTCTAGGAAGTCTATTCTGTGTGCCATTGCTGAAATCCAGGCAAGTACGAATTATTAGGCTTTTATAAAAATAAAAATAAAAATAAAAATAAAAATAAAATAAATTTTAAAATAGGTTACTGATGGGGGGCGGGATGCAGGAAAGCTTTTCAGAGCTAAGTCCCCTACATGATATTGTTGCAAGAACATAATTTTGTCCAAATGATGGATAGGAGATTAGTTGAGTTTTCATTCAGATTTAGCTTGTGCTTTAGTTAAATTTAGCTTTTCAGTCACTAAGTTTAATACTTTGGCATATTATGAAAAGCTTTTCACAATACACCAAAGTTTTCTAAAGAGAAATGAGCTCTCTCTCTCTCCCCTAAACATATAGTTTAATGCAAATTTCCATCACTTTCATCCCTAAAATCTCTCTGCTGCAATGTGTTATCTGTGCAGTGAATGCAGAAATGTTTTGATCCATTAGTTAGTGAGCAAAGGTGATTTGTTTTATATTAGCATGATCATGGGTAATGGAGAATAGGCGTTTGTCTATTTGTATTTACACCTAAATATGTTAGGGAGTTTTCAGATATTTAAGGCAAAAACACATTTAAGAAGAGAAATTATTTGGTGTTTCAGGGGATCCCTTTTCCCTTTCTCTTAAAAATACAGAAAAGGTATCCCTAAGGGAGAGGCTTCTGCAGTTGAAGTCATCTGGAGAAGGGACAGTCATTTTTTCTTTGGGTTTGTGACCACTGGTGGGCTTCTCATGCTCCAGGGGATAGTCCTGCACCTGTGTGTTTATGGGCAGCACTACATGGACAAAGTGAGACATTAAAAAACAATAAGCTTATGAAGTTGGGGGGGGCTATCATGATACTGGTTCTCAACCTGTGGGTCGTGACCCCTTTAGGGGTCAAGCAACCCTATCACAGGGTTGTATATCAGATATTCTGCTTATCAAATAACTACATTACGATCATAATAGCCACAACAATACAGTTATGAAGTGGCAACAGAAATAATTTTGTGGTTGGGGGTCACCACAATATGAAGAACTGGGTTAAAGGGTCACAGCATTAGGAAGGCTGAGAACCACTGCTCCAGGGGGCCAAGGACAAGGTGGGGGTTGGGCAGGGGAATGGGAGTGGATATGAGCAAAATGCATTGTTATGAAGACATACATGTGTGAAATTCACAAAGAATAAATAAAATACTTTACAAATAAAAAGATAAATAGAAGAAAAATGAGCTTTATTCTGAAGATGAGAGATATTTGCTTCTTTCATAAATTATGAACCAGTATCTTCGAGTGAAACTCTAGAGTGAAAACAAGATGATTGAAACAGGTTCAGTTTTCATTCCCGATGTCCCCCAGGGTAGACTCTTAAAAAGAAGACAGAGAAAAAATTAGGAAATAATAATTGAAAGAAAAAATTCATTTTAATTAATTTGCTATAAAACATTCTTTATTTGGTGTGATTTGAGGTAGGTTTTACAATCAATTACACTGAGTGAGACATTTAATAAGCACACTGAACTCTGATGAAACCCAACACCCAACTTCACACACTCTCTTAATACCTAGTTGGTAAACCTAAACAAATAGATTTATAATGACTTGTAGACAATTCCCATGCAATAGCCGTATTATTAAATCTAAAGCATCATTAAAGGTTAATTATATTTAAAATTATTGAGATTTAACAATGATGTAATATACAGAGAAGATATTTATCTTCTCCTGTGTGTGCTGTAATTACTAAACCTCGGTGAATTTCTCCCTTTAATACCACTGTTCTCCTGGCTAAATAGCCCGTCTGACTGAATCCTACGCCTACAACCCAGAGTGACTCTCTCTGCTTCAGACCTTTAGAGTCTTTCTTATCCGTATTCCTTCTTCTCCATCTTTACCCAAGATCTTGTCAATATCTTCAAAGAGAAAATTGTCACTGTGTGGAGAGAATTCCCACCACCACCCTTTTTTTCCTTTCCTTAGACACATCTTTCTCTTCATGGCCCCATAGTCTCCTCAGAATTGAAACATTTAAGGTATTGAATATAATTTTATCTGTATTAATCCCATTCATTAAATTCTATCCTAAATTAAACTTGCCAAGCTACAATCCATGTCTCTAGTCCCTCTCTCTCTCTCTCTCTCTCTCTCTCTCTCTCTCTCTCTCTCGCTCGCTCTCGCTCTCTCTCTCTCTCACTCTGTGTGTGTGTGTGTGTGTGTGTGTGTGTGTGTGTGTGTGTGTGTTCATATGTGTGACGGGGTGGACATGTGTTAAATCTGACTATTACTGAACTTTAATAAACACATCCAGGTTTACTCCATTCCAGAAATCAAACAACACTATCTATCATTTTCTTGTCCACCATCACCGCACAACACACCATCTCTCTTGCCATTCTGCTTTACTATCACAGATGAAAGACACATTACTGAGAATCTGGGTGTCCATCATTTCAATCCCAATGGTTTCAACCTTCTCGTGTCAAGTACGCAAGCATGGTGTTACAGTGTGGGTCTTTATCATATGAACCACAGCTTTCAAAGCATGGCTCTCTGAGACTCCTGTTGGGAATGAAAAGCTCCCTCCCACACTTCTGGTCATCTAATTTTCATCACATGTTCTCTGTTCCCCTGAACTACACTTACTCCATTTTCTTCCTATTCTGTCAGCCAACCATAGCATACTGGCTGCCCTTGTCACTTGCTCAGCCAAAACTGTGCTTATCGACTATTTTAGAACTATTGGTAGTGGTTCCTAAAGCTACCTGCTCCCTTTACTCAACCAAGGCTTCTAAGTCAATCCCCAGTCTCAGCTGCTCTCCCTGCTCTTCACTTCCTCAGTCACCTCTGCATCCCAACCTGCAATATCTGCTGGTACAATCATGAGATGAAACAGACTGAGCGTTGGGTTGATGAAGCTTTCTATATTTGTGAAAAATACATGAGCAAAACAACTTCATGGAGGAAAATTCATGGTGCCCATAATTTGAGAGGTTTCGGTCCATCATGGCAGAAGTCTGTGATGCCCAAAGCAGTTCATGTTATAGCAGCCAGGAAGCAGGGTGGGGTGTCTATGCTACAAGACTTTCTCCTTTTACATTCTATCCAGATCCCTAGATCATGGAATGGTGCTTCCCACAATCATCACCGTTCTTCTTCTCTTACTTAATCCTCTCTGGAAATGCTGAGGCAGAATTGCAAATGTACAAAGCAAAGACTGGGGATAATCTCTTTGGACATGAGCTGTATGCACGCCTTCTCACTTACACCAAGGTTTGAAAGTTGACTGTTCCTCCAATTCAACCCTGGCATCTCACCTCTAAATGTTTTCTGATTAACCCATCCCTGTCCTTTAGCCTAATTTCAAAAGATTTGGTGGTTTCCAAAGACAGTTCATGCTTGCTGAAAGGCTGAAGGACTATGTCATCTAGACCCTGCCTATGCTTTTCCAAACACACACACACACACACACCTTAATCCTCTGACTCAATTTCTCCTTCTTGATAAGCTTATTAGTAGATACAAATGTCTTCTAGCACTTCTATCTGTGATTCCAGCAGTTGTTAAGCCTTTGGACAGCCATTGCTTGGAAAATTAGACATCCTCTACCATTGACTTTCTTTTTCTGTGCTGGGAATTGAACCCAGGGCTTTGTGTATGCTAGGCTAGGGCTCTACCATTCAATCAAATTCCAAGTCCTCTCTGCCTCCCTCTTTAACCACTCCCCAGGGCTTCTGTCTATCAGACTAGATTCTCTCCTTGTGATCATCCAAATGACTTAGTCTTGTAGCTTTTCTTGTGTCTCAGCCTTGAAATGTCTTCATCCTCCTGTAAAGCTCTGGATGGTTTTGTGGAATTTTAAGGAAGCAGAATGTCGCATGGGCTTTGTAAGCAAAGCCAGCCTGAGTTTGAATTCCAGCTCTGTAATTTAACAGATGTGTGATCACAGAAATGTCATTTCATGTCTCTGAATGTTGACTCTTCACATTCAGCTGGGACGAATCATCACCATAGCTTGGCAAAACTGACAGGAGAATTAATAGTCTCAGGGGCCAGCGGGATGGATCAGAGCATAAAGGTGCTTGCCACCAAGCTTTGATGACCAGGACTCGCACGGTAGAAAGAGAGAACTCACTCCCATAAACTATCATCTAACACCCACAGGCATGGTGTGCCGGGTGCAAATACACCAAGGAAATTTCAAAGAGAAAAGGAATATTGAGACATAGTCTATTCCTAGATTCCAAGCATGGTGGCACATGCCTGTGAGGTCAATACTCAGGAGACTGAGGGAGAAGGATTGCAAATTTCAAGACAGCCCGAGCTGCGTTATAAAGCCCTGTCTCACAAAACAACAAAAAGAGAACCTGCCATGAATTCTTGGGAGCTATTACTGTGGGCTTTTGAAACCTTTCTTCCCACATTACTAACTGTCTGAATTCTTTCATTATTTCCTAAGCAAATAGTTGTGGGTCATCTCCTGGACAGCGAGTACTGCACTGGCCCCTCCACCTCTGACCCTGTGATCTCTCAGAACACAGATTCAGCATGATAGATTGACTCTCTCTTTGTTTCCTTCAGTCTTCCTTCATCATCGCATTTCCAAGGGTGTGCATGTGTCTCCTCACCCATTAACAAAGCCTAAAAATTCATACGGAGCCTGGATTTCATACCATAAAATTGAACATCAGCACTTCAGGTATCTAAGTTGACATACTCCAATGTGCCAACTCCTAGTACCGGGTTTACAGGTGACTTACTTTTGCTTTAGACCAGGAAATGTAATAAAACGATGCATGCTTTTAAAGTATATGGAATATACTAAGTTATTACTAGGCATTGTTCCATCCAGCTATGACCAATCAATCCATTTGCACTGTTAAATACTCTAGTGGGTGCCTTTTCCCCCCAAAGGCCCTTGTTTAGCTTGTCATTACTCTGGAACTCTGGGATGACCTGTTTTCCCAAGAAGAGGGCATCTAGCCATTGGCCCGGGTACAGAAGTAGTCTTGCATCAATGACACCGGAGCATCTCAAAGGCTTGTAGCCACATGCAGAGGATGCTACTGATGGCGGACACAGCTCTAATTTAAATGGTATCAGAGTAAGCAGGATGCTACTTGTAGAATGAAACTTCTCAAGTCCTTACCTGAAAAGATAAGGTTGAAACCACGAACATTTTGCATAGCTTAAAAATGACATCTGTAAACATTTGCAGGAGTCTGCTCTATATCCACCTCGGCCATGCAATTTTTGAACAGATAATGGTAAAGCAAAATGGACCACCCTGCTGAACATCATTCCCTACTTGTTCCTTGCAGGGACCCCATGCACCCAAAAATATTCATATTTATTCAGAAATCCAAGAAAAGGGAAAAATGAAAAGATGTGAACTGCCAAACATGTAGGGTCTCTCTTTAAAAAAAATGCCCACAGTGTGCCAGTTCAGCCACAGCTCATCTGGGAATTGTTTGAAGGATAATGACAGTAATAATTATGATTACTTATACTTAATTCTCCCTCATAGGGGCGTTGTGAAGATTAATGAGTTAATGCTCATAATGTGTTTTTAGTTCCTCGATGAAAGCTGCTATGAAAGCCAGATTACTATTATGATTATTATTGTTTATGTTAGACCATTCCTGTGGTGGACTCCTTTCACTGCCTGCCCCCTACATTCTCATCAAGAAGTACAGCCACTTCGATAAGGAATAAACCACTGGCCTCAGAAGCAAGTTCATCAGCCAGAAGTGTTGGACAGAGGGGTGGGAGACATATATATGGAGAGAGAGAGAGAGAGGAGAGAGAGAGAGAGAGAGAGAGAGAGAGAGAGAGAGAGAGAGAGAGAGAGAACACAGAGGCCCAGGTCCCTTACGCCCATGATGCTTTGCTCTATAGTCTCAGCTGGACAGAAAGGACAGGAAGAGGTAGCTACAAGGGTTCAGTTCTAATGAGAACTGAATTGGCAATGTATACATCTTCCCAGAGAGACTTCTGGCAAAGCCATTGATACTGCCAAACTAGGTATGTACAGACAGTGTTGAGGTAATTTTTAAAACAAGTCTTAGAGATTAGCTTTTAATCACTTCAAATCAAAGACCCACAAAAGCCACATATTGGTAAATTGCTATGTGATCTCTCTCTCTCTGTTTCTGTCTCTCTGTTTCTGTCTCTCTCTCTCTCTCTCTCTCTCTCTCTCTCTCTCTCTCTCCCTCCCTCGTGTGTGTGTGTGTGTGTGTGTGTGTGTGTGTGTGTGTGTGTGTGTGTGTCTGCCTCTGCCCCTCAGTGGAGACCCACTACGTACTGTGTAGCCCAGGCTAGTCTCCAACTGTTGGTACTCCTCAATACTAGGGTTACAGGTGCACGTCACCACATCCAGCTACTCTTTTTTTATTTTATTTTATTTTTTGAGAAAATTATTTGCAAACTTGCTTTTTTCCCCTCTTCTTGGGTCTTTACCAAATAACGTTTGCTGAACAAGACAAGAGGACAGAATCTCTTGATGGAGACTCTTTTTCTTTCCTTTCTTTCTATGACTTCGGGCATGGGGTGGAGGGTGGGGTTCCAAGCAAACTTCTTGACTCAACCTTTCAAGTAGCTGGGACCAGAGGTGAGTACCACTCTGCCCAGCTTTAAAAAGTGGTGTTTAAAGACTTATTTGTGAACCACTTGTTGTTGTTTTGATCGGTCGGTTGGTTTGGTTTGGTTTTGAATCAGGGTCCTGCTATGCAACCCAAACAATCACACTGAGTACGGGGATTACAGTACCCCGCCACACCCAAATTGAAGCATAGCATCTAAACAACCTAAGTGAGGTCTGAGTGGGAGAGTAGGGCACAAGCCTAGTTGCAGCTACAGCTCTGGAAGTCAGAGATGATTCTTTCCCTATGATGGGCTCTGGATCCAGTCTTTGAATTTATATACAGAAATGGTAATTGCCTTTGCTCAATAATGAAACTGTTTCCCATAGGGCTCAAAAGGCAGTAGGCCATCCAAAAGGCCCCTTGTATATAGCCCATATGTAATGATAAATGCATATAACATAGGTTTGGCCCCTTAAGACATGCAGTAATACATAAATGAACCCAAATGTCCCCCAAAGAAAATAGAAAACAAAGACACCCTTCCTCTGTCCAAACATCTGTCTTCTCATTTGAAAATTGCCATTCACTTCTACACCTCAACTCCAAAAGGTCGTAAAACTGTGCAAAGACATCAAGACTCCTCTTTGTACTATAGAGTGGAGGCTGCTGACTACCCAATGCCCACTCTCCATTTTTTCATAGGAATGGAACCTTAACTTGAGCCAAGCACTTTACTACCAGGAAGAAAGGGCCACACTTCCCAAGCTCCCTTGCAGCTAGGTGTGCCCAGGTGACTCAGTCCTGGCCAAGGAGAGTTTGGCAAACATGTGTTGGCTTTAACTTAGCTGGCAAGCATCACTTTCATTCTTCCCTACTTCCTCTTTCCTGTAGCTTGGCAATCTGGCATGGCAGCAGAAATTGTAATAGTTATTGCAATCATTCAGGACCATGAGTCACCCCTACAGAATAGAAGGCAGGATAACACCCCCCCAACAGTCTCCTCAAAAATGTCCACATCCAAATCTCTGGAATCTGTGAATAACTTAGACAATATAGCAAAGGAAAATTAAGGCTGCCAATGGAGCAAACCACAAAATAGGGAAGTTCCCATGGATTCTCTGAATGAGTCCAGGTAGTTGTTAAGTCCTTAAAGGTGAAACAGGGAAGTTGGGGATTTAGTTCAGTGTTAGAGCACTTGCCTAGCAAGCGCAAGGCCCTGGGTTTGATCTTCAGCTCAAACAAACAAACAAACAAACAAAAAGGTGAAACGGAGATGAAGGGAATCCCAGAGTGAGAGAAGAGCCAATATCTATCAACATGAAGATGGAAAAGAGGGCCATAAGTCATGCAACATTTGGAAACTTCTAGAAGCTACAAAAAGCTTCCTGTAAGATGGGTCTACCAATCCTTCATGGTAACCCAGTGAAGTCTATTGTAATTATTAACTTCCCTCACTACTACAGCTGACAGAAACATCTTAAGGGAAGAAAGATAAATCTTGGCTCACAGTTTCAGGATTTCAATCCATCGTTGCAGGGAATGCACTGCACATTTGTGCTGCTGAGTATGGGGCCAGAATTCCTCATATCACAGTGGCAGGCAGGGAATGGAGAGGAGCTAGACTGGAGTCAGAAGTGGGTATACCTTCCAAACCTGCCCCTGTTAACCTTTTGCTAGCTAGACCCTAAGTTCCAGAGGCTCCCCAGCCCTCCAAAACCATGCCACTAGCTGAGGACCACTTGTTCAAACCTGTGAAGACTGTTTCACATTCAAAGCTTAACTCCTATTTTGCGACCCTAATGGCTACTGCTGAGTAACAAGTGTGTGTTGTTTTCAACCCCTGAGTTAGTGATGATTTGTTCTAGCAGGAAGAGGAAATTCATATAGCAGTGCTGAGGATAGCAGAGAGAAGTGTTGAGAGGATCCTGGATCCTGATAACTTTGAGGGGCTCCACAGTCACTCAAATGACTTCATTCCAAGTATATATTCTATGAAAGAACAATGAATTTTGCTGTTACCATGTCATATTTCTCCTATTATTTATTAACTCTGGTTTCCCCTGGAGATCTCCAGGCTGTCCATATTTGCCTTTCCATGGCCACCCCAAGCCACAATCCCCTGACTAGCCCTTTCAAGGTGTACAAACAAATAAAACGTTTTCCCATAACCTAAAGAGACTGAGTGCACCCAGATTGGGTGGTCCAGATAAAAGCCTTTGTCAGTCCAAACTGGAAATAAAGACCATTCTAATTTACCATGCCTCCTCACCCCCTCCCCCACAAGGCAACCAGACACCCTCCCTCAGGAAACAAGAAACTAGGTCCCTGGTGAGCGACCCCACAACAGGTTCATGTTGGAGGAGGCAGCAGTAACTCCATGGAAATTTGGAATGAGGTAAGAATAAAATGTTCGTTTCAACTAATTACCCCCAGAAAGGGATGGCAGCCAGGACAGCCTGGGATTATCTGTGTCCTGGTATTCTGAATTTTGAACAAGATGGTAAACTTAGAGGAAATTGGCAGGCACTTCATCCAGTTCCAGCCAAAATGGCATTCTGTTCCTCCTTGAAGCAGCCTTGCAAGGATGTCTAGTTGCTGAGCAGTGAGCACTTACTTTCTTGTACAAAGGAGGACTGGAAGTGTGGGAACAGCAGCAGCTGTGGGAGGGAGCCTTGGACCCCCAGGAGGAAGTGCCATTCATTGCCAAGCAATGGAGAGCCAAGTGACCCACCACTGCCAGGCCAGGCAGGGTTTAGAGTTTTTGTTGATTCTTCTCATCAAAATCAGTCTATAAATAAAAATAATATTAACTGGGTCCTTGCCAAGGATCTTGGTACCTGCACATGGAAGGTTTTCTTTAGGAAGGAAAGCATTTCCTTGCATTATGGTATATTTTCCTTCTGCACCATTCAAACAAACAAACTAATCCAGTCGTTTGTTTATTTGTTCTTAATCTAGTATGCTTTCTCCCGTTTTTCCTTCCTGTTCTTCAGTTACACAAACCTTTGCTAACTCTCAGAATGATTTGCAACAGCCTTGGTTTTAACTGTTCTGCCATATCCTTCATCTGCTCTTACCCATCACATGCCAGGCTCTTAGTGTGATCATATATATGGTGTCTTGACTACTTTCTTCTCAAAGCTCAGGAGGCTGTACTGTTGATTGGTTGATTAGAGAATTCCAGGAAATACTCACTGAATCTCCTCTCTTCTGTAGATTCTATTGATGCCCTCCTTAGAAATCAATGTTCCTACCATACGATCCTGAAACATCACTGCTGATTATTTGTGCAAAGGAATCAGAGTCAGCATACAATAGAGATTCCTTGCACAGCCATATTTATCACTATTCAAAACAGCCAACTTAGGAAATCAGTCTAGGTACCCACCAGCAGGTGAATGGATAAAATATATGCAGTTTTTTTAGATTTTTTTTCATTTTATGTATCTGAGTGTTTATCAGCATGTATATGTGTGCACTTATTGCACACGAAGGCAAGAAAAGGATGTCAGATTCCCTGGAATTGAGGTTACCAATGGTTGTAAGCCACCCTGTGAATGCTGGGAACCAAACCCAAGTGCTCTGCAAAAGCAGCAAGTGTTCTTAACTGCTGAGCCACCTCTCTAGCCCCAAACAGAGTTTTTAAAGCAGCCATAAAAAAGAATGAAATTATATCATTCACAAAAAATTGGATGAAACCAGAGATCATTGTGCTAAGTGAAATAAGCCAACACACATGTATATTATATATATACACAAACATACATATATATGGGTGAGCATCCTTGAACACACACACACACACACACACACACACACAAGTCTGGAAGCAAGAACACCAAGACAATGGTTTGTCTGAAACTGTCTTCCCTTCTGCTACTGAAGCCTCTCAGACCCAAACCTTCTCTCTCTTCTTTTCATCGTCCAGACACCTACTCACTTTGTCTTGTCAGAATCAGAGTGACTAATCTCTGCCTGATTTCTGTGGGAGGAAGGAGCAACCCTTGCTTTGAGTACTTTTAGTAAAGTTTATACCTAACTCAATCTACCTGGATTTAGTTGTGGGAAGATAACTGAGTAATCTGTTTAATATATATAATACATATTATATATATGGTATGTGTACATACACTCACAGTGTATACACACACACACACACACACACACACACACACACACACACACACACACACGGAGACGAGGAAAAGGAAGCAGTTCTCTTGGAGAACTGACTGGCAGGTGTACTTGGAGTGCCTTCTGTTCCCAGAGAAGCTTCAGTTGGTTCTGTAGGCTACAGGGCAACACACCCTGAGAGTGGCAGTAATTACCTCAGCGTTCTTGAGGTTTTCTTTGTGGAAGGTGTTGGATGGAAGAAGGGAGAGCATAGCTCACTTGTAAAGGCAATGAGAGGTGGAAATTCCAGGTGAGTTTAAAATGCCTGGCAAGCAGGCATGTCTTCTCAGAATTTCCTGGTTGGGCCCCAGACTGGGAAGCCATCCTCTTCCTGGCTCTCTCATGGAATATCTGTGTGGTCCTGGACTGACTCAATTAGCTTCTCCCCTCCTGAATTTCATCATGTGTACATGGGGATAGGACCAACTTCAAAGAGGTCCAGGGCCTAATTAATGTTTTTAAGGTGCCTTGAAATTCTTGGATGGAAAAAAGATGAAACCACCACCTGTATGCATAAAGGAGACCACAGGACAGCAGGCGGAAAGTTTTACTAGTTGATGGGACTCCGTCTCTGAGGACTCAGCAAAAACCTCCTCTGGAGCAAAAAACGTGTGAGCATCAAGTTGGTGAGAGCATCTCTCTCTCTCTCTCTCTCTCTCTCTCTCTCTCACACACACACACACACACACACACACACACACACACACACACACACGGACATACTACATGAAGAAAGTGAAAGAGCCAGCAATCAAAATTGATAATGAAATAATAAAAAATATAATGTGATTAATGGTCCACTATGCAGACATCCAGCTGGTTGTTCGCCTCTGCTCCTCCTGAGTGTCGCAGCTTCACAGCCTCTCTTGCCCCTCCCCCATCAACTTCTCTTTACCCTACTATGTTTCCCAAGCCAAAAGTGTCCTAGAACTCTGAGGGAACATAGATGCAACAAAGCTTCTGGGCTGTGCAGGTAACTCTCTCTGATGAATTCTTCAAATAGACATAAAAACTCTCCCTAACTTCTACTTCTGCACCATCGTTCCCATAGCTACTTTAAAAAGAGTCAACTTTATATCAGTGGCGATTTATTTTCAACTCTCTAAATGACCCCTCCCCTTGGCTTTGTCAAAGGACTCGCAAAGGTCCTTTTGTGTGATCATGAGAAATGTATTGCAGGATTTCCTGGTTAATGTTCTCAAGTTGTATGATGGTTTGATGAGGCCAGAGCCTAAAATCATTTATTCATTTATTTAACACACTTATAATTCCTACAAAGTAGCAGACACTGTTCTTGTTCTGGGCCTCAAAGAACTTGGGCACACAGCAAACAAATCATATTCATCACTTTATGAGCACTGAGGATCTGTACTTAACTACTCACACAGTTAGAGAGACGAGAAGATCTTCAATGGAGGGAAGGGAGCCGGGGAGATAGCCTGGTTAGAAGTGTGCTTAGCCAAACCAGCAAGTTCCAGATAAAAATGAGAGACTCTGTCTCAGAAAACAAATTGGATGGCATCCTGAAGAATGATACCTAAGACCGATCTCTAGTCCACACACACACACACACACACACACACACACACACACACACACACACACTCATCCATGTATGAAACAAAATGGGAAGGGAATTTCTTCTGTGGAGATTTTCTATTATGGAGGTATTTTTCCATCAAAGGGGCAAAATGATGAAGTTGGGTTTTACCTGATGCTCTCCAATCTCTACTTGATGTTTCAGGAACTCTGCCATCCCACCCCTTCCCTCCAACTCATTCACAAGCAGATCACTTCATCTTTCTGTCTAATTAGCCTGTTACCTTCTTCTCTGCCACATAAGGGGCATTGGAATTCATGGAAACAACTCCTTGGGTGTTGAAGACAGACAAGATTAGGTAATGTATTAGTCACAATTCCCCAGAAAATAAAAACCAATAGCACTCGTAGGAAAAAAAAAAAAAAACCTATGATTTATGCAAGTACTAAAAAGTCATTCAAAGGAACTGAGTCACACACTTATGGGAGCTCTCAAGTCAAAAATCTGAGAGTGATCCTGGAGACTCAGAAGAACCAATGTTCAAGTCCACCTGTAGTAGAACCAGAAAGGACCACATGCCAGCAGTCCGTTGGGCAACCGTTCCTTACTTGTGGCCTAGCCACATTGACTCATTAAATTAACCATCAGAGATTAAAAGGCCCTCTACTAAAACAATTTTGTATTTCTTATAACATTTCCCTCCCCAACAAAGAAATGTACATGTCAGTGTCCTTCTCTGTTCCATCTTTTTTACAGAGAGCTATGGAGAAAATAATGGCTATATGACTAGTGAGTACCTTTGACTTCCTGGTATCATGTTTGATGTGTTGTCATATCATTTATACGTATGGGTATATTTAAGATAGGGTGTCACGTAGCTCAAGCTGGCCTGGAACTTGGTACAGTAGAGGATGACCTTGAACTTCTGATCCTCCTGCCTCCACCTCTCAAGTGCTGAGATTACAGACACGCACTATCATGTCTGGTTTACGTACTGCTGAGAATCACATCCAGAGCTTCAAATATATTAGGAAAGCACCCTGCCAACTGAGCTACATTGCCATCCCTACGTGTGTATTTTTCAATGTCAAAGATGTTAGTTCTTAGACTATTCCCAAATCTATAACACTACTTTAGTGCTATATCAAACATATTTACGTGTGTGTGTGTGTGTGTGTGTGTGTGTGTGTGTGTGTGTAAAGAAAGATTTCTGAAAAGCTACAGATTTCCTCAAGTCCCATCTAAATTCCTACTCTGAACTCAAGCAAATGCCCCAAATGAAAAATCTCAAGGCTCTTCTCTTCTTCACCTGGTGCTCCAAGTAGGCTAGGAAAGAAGCAAAATGTAAATCATGGACATTTTCTGTTGTCAGAATTCAAGCTAGTTTGGGGATAAAACCACACACCAGGAGAAAGTTACACAGCATCTGCTTAATTTGCAAATGCACTGACCCCCTTAATAGGAGGGAGTGATAATGACTTGTCCCTTGCTTTCCAGCTCTGGATCATATCATGGCATTGACTTCAGATGACATTACACACTGAGATCACTTACGGTACAGACTATTACCAATGTCATCAGTGCAGTCAATATCCAATACATATTTGGTAAATAAATCACACTTCATTTTACAACAGGTAGGCAGCAAACAAATAGCTATAACAGAATGGCTTGCTGACCCATTTGCCATCAATATGTATGCATTTATATATGGCTATTTATTGTGTATCAAAGTCCATGGAGAACACAAATATGGCTATGAAATCATTCTGGAGAAAGAAGGACAGAGCCAAGAACATGACAGAGAGCCAAGGGAAAAACAAAGTGAAAAAAGTGACAGGTGAATGTTAGAATGGGCTCAAGTAGCAGACCTGGCCATATGAACATATCCCCAACTGGCCATATGTTCACCACCATCCCATAGGTCAAACCTAAAAATATTGCCACAAAAGATATCCATGGGAGGTGTCCTAAAGTTATTACCAAACCAGGCCAACAAAGCTCAGTGAGTTTGAGACCATTCAAGGCTACATAGTGAGGCCTTGTCTCAAACATGCACAGCAAACAAGCAAAGTCGTTACTATTCAGTGATGGATGAATACACATGAGCAAACTGGAAAAGATACGGAGGGGAAAAACTGATAACGGAGTTTCACTGGTGCTTGCCATGCATTAAGGTTGAATATTAATGAATTATGTTTTCAATGATTTCAGATCAGAGTTGGCAATCACACATTCCTGTGCCGGTACACTGCAACCTACTGATGAGCCTCACAGCGTCCCTCCCCAATTAATAACTTCATCCTCGGCATCCATACGAAACCCCTCCCTAGCCTCACGGGATGCCAACTTTTGTATGACTCAGAGCTCCATACTTAACGTGCAATAAGGCCCAGCAGAAGACCGCTCTCGTGTGGAACAAAAGGTGACATCCGAAATGACCAGAGACTATTCTGAGTAGCAAGCTGATCTGCATCATGGGAGGCACTACGCATGCACATGAACACACACACACACACACACACACACACACACACACCCCTATTCTGATGTTTCAGAAAACGTTGGACTCACAACTGTGGAGCTTTGAATTAGAAGTATCCTTTGAGACAGTCTGATTATACAGATGAGACATGCGAGGCCAGCATGACAGAGGAAGGAAGCGGTGGGCCGGGGACTACATTCCAGATCTCCTTCTAAGTCCATCATCCCTCCCCCACCCACACACATATGCACATGCATCTGGGAACCAGAGACCAACACTGTGCGTTTTCCTTTTTCTGTACCCAGTGTCCTACAAGGGTTCTGGGGACCCAAACACACACAGGTCCTCACCTTTGGATGGCAAAGACCTTACCAAAGGAATCATCTCCCCAGCGCCCCCGAGTCTGTCATACTTTTAAAGGAAATGTGATCGACAGATGCTAAGATCTTGAAAGCGACCATTAATAAATGTCACGTGAATTTTCTAAAACCCAGTTCTAATTCACAAACGAATTGGGCTTACATCAGCAGATTCATGGCACACGAAAACTATCATCCTCCCGAAGGAGTAGGATCTGCTCCTTTCAGGCACTGGCTTCACAACTGGAAATAGCAAAGCACCCTAAGAGGAACCTAATCCCCTAAAAAGCTCCATCTCCTTGAAGACAGGAATTAGGTGTGATTAATTTTTATCCGCAGTGCTTAGCGATTCCTGACAATGGATGTTCCATAAAGCTTTGCGTGTGGAATGCGCAGCTCTACACAGACCTGTAGAACAACACTGAATGAGAGTAACAGTCACAGGAATGTGTCACAGGTGCTCAATGAGGCACCTCCCTGCAGGTTTCAGTGTTTACACAAAACGAGGAGTTGCTGCTGGCCCCTGTTCCTTGAATGATAACACTTAACCACACCTTACTGATTTGAAAGTCAGTGGCCTTATTAAGGAAGAGATACAATGTTTTGAACCAGGCAAAGTAATGTCTCTCTTTCTTTCAAATCTGCTGATGGTGTGATCATTTCATGAGGGGATGCCACCTGCTTGCTCAAAACTCATCTTTTCTTAAGTGATGAGAAAGAGGCAGAGATGTTGGGGGAGGGGTAACAAAGAGTCAAATTAGCCGATATGAGGTTAAAAATCATTTCTAGTTACTAAGCATTACTGTTTAGAGAACTTGGGGTGTTTGTTCAAAATGAACGCAAAGTCTGCTAGCTCACGGAGCAGGACAGCTCCATGCACAATGCACACATCTGTCCAAGGCTGCAAGACAGTCCTGGATGCAATCTAGGACAAAAACATGTTACTACTAACAATTTCATTAACACTCTGAGCAGTCCTGATTACCTCAGAAGCACCTACTAGATATTTGGCAACATGGACATATGCAAGTACAGGAAAATGGTATTATGTTCTTAAAATCCAAATTAAAAAAACATTCAATGTCCTCTGTATCAATTATTCTCCCATCACTGTAACAAAACACGTGACAGAAGCTACTTAGGGGAGAAAAGACTGATTTTGGGGAGATTTCAGCCCACAGTGGTAGAGGAGGTGTGGGCTCAGGACCATGATGGAGAATTTCTTCCCATGGAACGAACATATAAGCAGAGAAAGCATGGCCAGAATTGAGGGTCGGCATGACTTTCAGAAGCCCACCTCTACTAACTGACTTCCAGCAGCTGGTACACACTTTCTAAAGGGCCCATAGCCTTCCAAGATTGCCTCAGCTCAGGAATGAATATGTGTAACATGAGACCGTGGAGGGATACTTCAGATTTAAATCGTGAATGGAAAACTCTTTATGCTCCTAGTTGTACAAAAGCTTCAAATGGGGCTGGAAAGGTGGCTCCATGGTTAAGAGTGGGCATTACTCTTCCAGGGGACCCAAATATGGTTCCAAGGACACAAATTTAGTTTCAAACACCAACTATGGGTGGTTCTAACTGTTTGCAACTCCAGCTCTAAGAAATCTAACTTCCTCTCTGGCTTCCCAGGGTATCTGTACGTATCTGGCAGGCAACATGTGCCCCAAAGCCTGGTCCTAGAAACCTGACTGGGGTGACAAGGGGGTAAAGAAAGGACAGACATGCGTACAAAAAAGCTGGGGTCAGATGGGCTGTTCACTCTCAAATGGAGGGGCGCTAACCACTAACCAATGGGAAGCTCAGTATGTTTATTATGGATGACACGGTAAGGAGGCATAGAGTCTCCATAGAAGGTATCTAGATGGGAGCAGTCTCAGGCTGGAAACACTTAGGAGGAAGAAACTCCTGGTGCTGGTTTTTATGCACACTGCCAACATTCCCACTAAGACAGAGAAAGGTTTTGCCATCCCTCTGAGCCTGGCCTGCGGGGAAGACTTTGCCTGTTGGTCTTCGTCGTTGATATGGTCATGTCTATATTAACAATTCACGCTCACTAAGGGCTTCCTCTGCTCCCCACAGACAGATGCATAGAGACACATAGACACACACACAGAGACAGACAGACACACACACACACACACAAAATCATGACGGTGGTTTGAATGAGAGATGTCCCCTATAGGTTCACGTAGTTGAACACTTGGTCACCAGGTGGTGATGCTGCCTGGAGAGGTTGTGACAAGGAGCAGCCTTGCTGGAGGAAGTATGTCATTGGGGCAGACTTTAAGAGTTCACGGCCTTGACCCAGTTCCCTCTCTCTGCATCGTGTCAGCTTCCTGCTCCCGCCACCACACCTGCGGCTTGCTGCCATGCGTCCCCTCTGCCACACGCGACTCTTATCCCTCTGAAAATAAGTCAAAATAAACTCTTTCTTCTCTAAGCCACTTGTGGTCACAGTGATTTACCATAGTAGCAGAAAAGTAGCTGATACATGCATAAATAAAATAAAATAAAATAAGATTAAACTGTTTGTGTAATGAGTTCCAGTTGTCTACCACCTGTGCAGCAAACTTCTCCCGAACTTAGTGGCTCAACACAACGCCAGGTTTAGTTTGCTTGTGAATCCATAGCTTGGACAAAGCTCAGTGGGAATAGCTCATCTCTACCCAATGTCCCTAGACAGCTCAGGGGCTGGGACTGAAACTGTCTAAAGTCTTGCTCAATCACAATTGCTCATCTGGCTATTGGTACAGGCTTTAGGCTAGGATTGTCAGTTCTTCTCCATGGGAATCACTCCCTGCTTGTGTGTGTGTGTGTTTGTGTGTGTGTATGTGTGTGTGTATGTGTGTGTGTGTGTGTGTGTGTGTGTGTGTGTGC
>CABHPH010139428.1:26831-43974 GCA_902168325.1 Peromyscus nudipes
GTGTGTGTGTGTGTTTGTGTGTGTGTATGTGTGTGTGTATGTGTGTGTGTGTGTGTGTGTGTGTGTGTGTGTGTGTGCGCATATGAAAGTCAGAGGACAACTTTGGGAGTCAGTTATCTCCTTTTACCTTTATGTGGGTTCTGGAAATCAAGTTCAACACTGTGACTGGCTGGACCACCTCTCCAGCCCCGCATGTGTCCTTCCTAGAGGACAGTCTTGACTTCCTTGTTGCATAATGCCTGAACTGAGAGGTAAGTATCTCAAGACAGATAGTCAGGACAAAACTGATATCATTTTCCAAACTTTAAGCTCCTAAGTCATAACCCAGGCCTGCCAGAATTCAAGAAGAGAATGGTCATGTCACTCTGTGAGAAAATTGTGTAAAATGAAATTGTAGTGATTTGAATAAGAATGGCCCCCATAAACTCATAGATTCAAATGCTTGATCACAAGAGTGTAACACTATTTGAAGGAATTAGGAGGTGTGGCCTTGTTAGAGTAGGTGTGGCCTTGTTTGAGGAAGTGTGTCACTAGGGGTGGGCTTTGGGGTTTCAAAAGCTGAAGCCAGGCCGGGTGTCTCTCTCTTCCTACTGCCTTTGAATCTGGATATAGAACTCCCAGCAACCATGTCTGCTTGTGTGCCACCATGCTCTCTGCCACAATGATAATTGACTAAACCTCTGAAACTGTAAGCCAGCCCCAATTAAATGCTTTCTTTTATAAGAGTTACCATGGTCATGGTGTCTCTTCACAGCAATAGAACACTGACTAAGACAGAAATGAACATTTGTGTGGCCATCTTTGGAATGTACTCTCATACATAGTTTCTTCAAATTCATATTCAAATTGGTAAAGGCCATCACATCACAATTACCAAATCTTCAAAACTACCAAATAGGGCTTGTGATATTGCTAAGCAGGTAAAGGCACTTGCTGCCAAGCCTGATAAACTGAGTCCCATCCCCAGGATCCATGAGGTAGAAGACAAGATCTCCCACAAATTATCCTCTGACCTCCACAAGAGCACAGCTGAGGTCAAATCAATCAATAACTAAATACAATACAATTTTTAACAGTTCTGAAAATGAAAAAAAAATCATATATCCCTATTTTTCACAAACTCATGAGACACAATGTACTGTGGAAACAACTCCTGTGCATGGTTGTTTTTTATTTGTTTTCAGGCAGGATCTTGTCAAGTATCACTGGCTGACCTGGCACTTCCTATACAGCCCAGGTTGTCTTCAAATTTGAGATGATGCATTTAGGAGGCAGAGGCAGAAGGGTTGCATGTTCAAGGCCAACCTGGCCTACTTAGCCAGTTCAAAGCAGGCTTTGGCTATATAATAAGATCTTGTTGCAAACAAAAAAGAGGGAAAAAAGATGTGAACACACAAGGGAGAAAAATCATTAAAGAAACAGTAAGAAGACAGCTGTCGGGGCCTGGAAAGACGGCTCAGTGGTTAAGAGCACTTGCTGCTCTTACAGAGGATATGGGTTCAGGTATCAGTACGCACATGATGACTCAACTTTCCATAAGTCCAATTCCAGGAGATCCAATGGCCTCATATATATATATATATATATATATATATTTAAAGAAGGCAGTTGTCTATGAACTAAAGTTAGAAGTTTCAAGAAAAATCAACCTACTGATACCTTAATCTAGGACTTGTAGCCTTCAAAACTGGAAGAAAATATGTTTCTATTGTTAAGGGCACCTAGGTACAGGATTCTCTTTTAGGAGCCCTAGAAAAATAGAATATGCCTTCTTATGATATACATGGGTTTGTAAAGCCTACCTGGGTGGTGGTGAAGGCAAGCATTTAATAACCTATGTGATTGTCAACTGACCTCTTTGTCAGGTAATCACCTCACCAGTAAAATAGAGTTTAGTCTAGCAGATGATATGGACCATGTCTGTTTTGCTGCCCATTTACACAAATAAAGTTTTATTAGAACACTGTCATCCTCATTTCTTTTCAAATGTGTCTGACATGCTCTTGAACTACAACAGTAGAATTAAATAGGAATTGAGTAATTGCAACAGAAACCATGTGACCAGCACAGCTTATAATATGTACTCTCTGGATCTTTGTATAAGGTGTCTACTAACTTACAACTCCATATTTGAAGGATTATTAAGTATTCAATTTTCACTGGTCTTGGAGTCTTGAACCTAGGACCCCTGACATCCAGTGTCTTTACATTTGATCAATACTTCTCCAAGGGTGGTCCTGAATCAGCAACATCTGTGTCGCTGGGAGATGTGTTAGAAATACCAGCCATCAGCTCCTACCTCAGATCTGCTGACTCAGAAATTATTGAGGTGGGGCTCAGAAATCCGAGGCAAGGGGTTTGTCTGTCTGCTTGTTTGTTTCATGATGCTAGGGATAGAGTCGAGACCTCATGGACGGTAGGCAAGGCAAATACTCTACCATTGACTGTATCCCTGCCCTTGGTAGACTGATAGAAACCTTGATATTGCATTATTCACCAGACTCACAATTGTTACACTCAAAATCCAATAAGATCCTGGATGTGGTGGCACCTGCCTCTAGTCCTGGCACTTGGGAAGTGAGAAGAGGAGGATCATGAGCTAAGCTCGTCCTCTGCCTCACTGTGAGTTCAAACCCACCCTGGGCTACATAATACTCTGTTTCAAAAATATAATAGTACAAGGGAGATGACTGGGAGCGGGTAAGGCACTTGCTTTGCAAGCATGAGCATGTGGATTTGTATCCCCAGAACTCCTGGAGAAAGCTGGGTGTCATAGTGCACACCAGCCAGCCCAGCAATGGTAAGATGTGAAGCAGAGACAAGTGGATCTCTGGAAGCTTGCAGGCCAGCAAGCCTAGCCTGGGTGGTGAAATTCTGGGCCAAATGAAAAGCCTTGTCCAAACAAAAGTCAGAAGATGCCTAAGTACCCATGCTCAAGACTGTCTTCTGATGGCCAGTCATTCTGTGCATGCGCATACTACACCTGTACACACACATCCACATCCACAAATCATAAAATACAATAGTAATGATAATAATTAGATAGAATCATTTTACCCTTTGCAAAACAAAGATGTTGAAACCATGGTCCCCCCCTAAAAAAACACAATTCAGTGGTCCTTATAGAACTGAAAACAGAAAAATTACATACAATACTACTGACAAGGTATGGTGGTTTGGTCTCTATCATTTTTCCCCATCTTTAAGGAAATAGTATTTAAAAAGAAAAAGCCACAGCTGTCAAACCAGATGTTTACTTTAGCAGCCAGTGAGAACTGACCTCTAAATTGGGCAGTCTGACAATGTTGACCTCCTGGGAAAAAGCATCCTGCATTGCATAAACAAAGAAAAAGTGGCCTCAATACTGTGCTTCCCAAGACCCCACCAACCAAGTCTACTTTTGATAATTTTGATTTCTATATTGGAATTTACCCAAAACAAATTACTTTTAGGGTATTTTTTTTTTAATGTAAACCTCGAGAGGGAGAGGGAGAGAAAGGGGGTGGCAGAGAGAGAGAGAGAGAGAGAGAGAGAGAGAGAGGAAGTCATGACACCCACACACTCAAAAGAGGAATCCCAGGACCAAAAACCCATTTCCTGCCTGCAAGGTAGGAGAAACGTTTCTTCTTTATCTAAAATCCGCTTCCTGTGCCCCTCAGAATCAAGAGCTCAGCCGAAATGCTGCTTCCGGGTTAGCAGAAGAATTCAACTTCTTTCTTCCTTTCCTTGAAAAGAACAGGGTTTCAGTTGACTTCCCCTTCTGCCCTTTGTGTACACACCGGAGGAGTGGCAGTCGCTTGTGACCACCTCCAGAGCCTTTGCCTTTCCAAGCTGGGCTCCCAAGCTGACCTTGTGTGTCACCTGCAAACTCCACCACAAATGAGGAGGGTGAGGGGCGAGTCCGTCCTGGGCATTCAGAGTCAGTCCTGCCGCCATACCTCAGTAGTGTTACTCAAGCTAGCAGAGCTTAGAGAGACACACAGAATGGCAACATTATCGTTTCTTCTTGCGGCCTGGTTTATATGGCATGGGCCAAAGCAAGGAGTTACAATTATCTGCTCAGTTGAGAATATGAAGAAATCATACTATGCCACCTGGAGAAAACATACTTTTATTTGAGTCATTATCTTCCTTTTCTCCTTTTTTCTGCTGTCAAAATTCTAATGTTCTTTGTGGAATTGAGGATGTTAAACCCAATTGGCCTGGGTCTCAATAATCCAATCACATCAAATTCCAGGTCATAAATGAAGAAGTAACTCACACACACACACACACACACACACACACACTCGCAAGCGTGCACACCTACCCCTAAAATCTCCTCCTTAAGAGTGATAGTTTACTCCAGACAAGTTTCAGGGGAATTCAATGAGTACTGTGGCTATTCCTTCTGACAGAAATAACTATCATAAATACCTCCTAAGTAGAAGTGAAAAGGAAGCCTGGTGAGTGACCAAGTTGTAAGAAGTAGATATCACAGATCCTGATCGTGGGTTTGCATTCCATTCAACCCATAATTTCACTACCTTGTGGACAGTCAACAAGCTAGATTCTCTGTAGCTTTCCCCTCTTTTCCCCAGCACCACAAAAAACAAAAACAAACAAACAAAAATATGCTAAGAAACCATTCCTAAATGCAAAGTAGTACAAAATAAAAAAGCATTTACCCAGATGAAAGTATATGAATCTCTTTAATGTCTTGGATGTGGACATTCACATTGACTATATTTATAACAGCTAATGTTTGGAATGTACTCAGATGTCCATCCAAAAGTGAACAGATTAAAAAGTTGTGGTATGTCCATACAATGGAACATTACTCAACAGTGAAGAATTGGTTGCACCACACAGATACAGCTCAAAAGTATTAGTCTTGGGTGAGCAAAGCCAGACAAAAGAATACAATACTAGTTCACAAAACTCCAGAAAGTAAACTGTAGTGACAAAAAGGAAAAAAATCAAAAATCCAACAGTTCCTTGGTTATGAGGAATTGGGTAGGACAAGAAGTAAGCAGGGACAACAGGAATCATGAGGAAACTCGGGAGAGGAATATTGATGAGCTTGCTGGTGGTGACAGTTTGTTTACATCCCAGCCATATGCTTTTCAAAGTCAGGATTGATATCACTCGAAGTAACCTGAATTGCTTCCTGCTGAGAAATCTGGTCTCTTAAACTCACATCTGTTATCTCATCTGAGGTGAAGAACAAATCACTTGCAATGTTAGTTTCTAAGTTCAGGATCCTGCGGTAGCTTTTCTCCCGAGGGAGACAAGCACTGAGAAGATAAATTCCCCTTGAGCAAATGGCACAGCACGAGTCTTATTTTGTAGACATAAGAAATCAAGGCAGAAAACATCAGATGTCTACTCTAAATATTGTAAGAATTTAAGCTCCAGAAACTAAAAACGTGCGCAATTTATTCTTTTTCTGGGCCGAAAATAAGGGATACAGAGCAAGAGAGAACTGATTTCTCAGGATGGAGCAATTCAGAAAACTTGAAATGGTAAATAACCCTACTCCCCAAAGATCAAGGTGCAGAAATGCCTACGGTCCCCCAGGCACACCACAGAAACCAGCCTTGGGCAGGAATTTACCTTAAACTGAGCAATAAAGCCTTCTGAGTGGGTTGAGTCTAGACTGTGGATTTGCTGGAGGAGTCAGTGGAGTGAGTGGAGGGAAAAACACCACAGGGACATGCTCTCCCTTGGGGCCCATCCTGGGGACACTCTTGTCTTTCTGACCTCATAGGAAAGCCCCCTGCTTCACTGACCTATCTCTTACCCAATGAGGATCTCTCCCAGAAAAAAAAATGTTAGTCAAAGGCAGAGAGATAGCCCAATCAGATGACCTGAGTTCAACCCCTGGAACCCACATTAGAAATAATAATAATAGTAATACAAGCCTGACGTGGTGACACACGTACCGTCCCAGAACTTGGAAGACAGGCTGATTCCCTTTGTGGTGCTGGCTAGCCAGCCAAGACTACAGGGCAACTTCCAGGTCAGCAAGAGACACTATCTCAAAAGAGAAGGTGAATGATGCCTAAGACATGCTACCTGAGGATGACCTCTCTGGCCCCTTCATGTGCGCACACACACAGAGAGAGAGAGAGAGAGAGAGAGAGAGAGAGAGAGAGAGAGAGAGAGAGAGAGAGAGAGAGAGAGAGATTTTGTTTGGAGCAGCAGGGAACAGGGTGACTTTGAGTTACTTGATTTGGACTTAACCTCAGTGTTTACCAGTGCCAACACGTCCTACGTATTTTCACCTGCATCTGCTTTAACTGTCCTATCTGAAAACCAAATAGTCCTCCCCACCTACTGTGGTTTCAGCGATAACCTCTTTCACCTCTTGATGGCCTATGGCTGCTTCCACCCCAGGCTAGCCCCAGACAGGCCCATGTTCCTTATGTCTGCATCTCAGCGATCACAAGCGATGAGATTTTTAATACAGGTCTTAATCATCTAGAAAGTTCAGCCTTCCAGGGTTACGAGGTTCCAAAACAAACATACATGTCTATAGACTATATCTGTGCCCATAGGACAAATATTCACACCATCTCTCACAGGTGTTGAAGCCTTGGGACCCAGAGAGCTGCCTTCCTGTGGAGAATGGGGTAGTGTATAGACCTCAGCACCAAATCGAACGGTAGCCCCAGGAGGCTCTATAGATGTTTCCATATTGAGTTTCTCTCCTATCTGTGCTGCATATGCTTGAGCATGTCAATGAGGAAGTCAGATCCCCCAAAAACTGATAACCTTATTTGCTTAAGAAATGTCCATACTCCAGGAAGTGTAGAGACCATAAGCAGCTTGCCATATAGAGTATTAAGAACACATATTTAGTATAAAAACAATTCAAAATAATTAAGCGTCTTACACGCCTCCTTCCCACCCCAGGAAATACTAGATAATCTCTAAGGCTATTTCTACAAGTCACAACTGGGGTTGGAGGGTCTGATGGGTCAAGACAGCTGAGCAGCCGTCGGAGTGTACACATACACCTTGGAGGATTTTCTAACCCAAAGTGTAGCCTTAGAGACTAGAGCAAGAACTCAACTGGGAAAGTGCTTGCCATCTAAGCATGGGAACCTGAATCTGAACACTCAGCATCCACATGAAAAGCCAGCCGTGTGATAGCACACACCTGTGATTCCTGCACTGGGCAGGCAGAAACAGAGGAGCCCTGGAGCTCACAAACCAGCCAGTCCAGCCAGGCAGTGAACTTAGACTGAGAGACCTTGTCTCAAAAAAATAAGATGGAGAGGAGAAATAAGATCAATGAATGTATATATAAATATATGGGAAATTAAAAATCATAAAGGAGAGAAATACAAAGGACCATACCTGACTCCTAAACCTAATTCCCACAGATGCGTATGCATTCACAACACACACAAGCGCTAACTTTTTTTTAATGTATGCCTTTAGGCAAGACGTCATTGTTTGTGCCTTGATGTTCTGCATCTGCAAAATGGGGGTGATTGTGTGTTATTTGTTCCTCTTTCCTTGCCTCTCTTCCCTGGGAGCTGCTAATGAATGTTTGCCAAGTACTTTGAAGATCCTAATTGCTGTTATCCCTGGGATATCAGTTCAAGATGGCTTGGCACCAGGGAACCCTGCAGACAGTGAGATACTAGGCAGTGGGAGCCAGCCCTGTCACCATGCCTGCTAGTTACCTTCTCAAAGGGCAGTATCAAGCCCCTGGGCATCAATTACCCCAAGTTAAATTACTCAAATCAACTCTAGAATCTGCTGAAGGAAACTGGGGGTTCTCACGATTAAACCATAAACCTTTCCAAAAGTCAAGGACACAAGACTTCAGCAGAGGACTTGCAGTACCAGAAAGGAGATTCGGAAAAATCTTAGCATAGAGGGACTGTCTATGCTTCTCTGTGGGTTGACTGCTTGGTGCATAATTCCAGCAATGTGTCTAATAAAAGCAGGAACAGCTCAATTTCAGAGTTTGCAAGAAGATTCCGCTCATGAGAAAAGTTTCCCAGTGACCCCCCATTCAGTAGCCACTGTCTCTCTGTGTGTGAGGGGAGTTCATGTGGGTGTACATGGAGACTAGAGGTAAGCCTCAAGTGTTGTTCTGCAGGAACCATGCAACAGGTTTTTTGAGACAGGCTCTCTCGTTTTTACATGGAGCTCACCAATTCAGCTGGATGGGCTGGTAAGTGAGCCCAGAGATCCTCCTGATCTGCCTCCCTAGTGCTTGGATTACAAGTGATCCAACATGCCCAGCTTTTTATGTGGGTGCTGGGGATTGAGCCCAGGTTCTCACTCTTGCCTGGTGAGTATTTTACCAACTGAGCATTGCCCTTTTAAAAGACAATGTTTCTAGGACTAGAGAGATGGTTCAATGATGAAGAGGCTGGACCATTTTGTACAGGACCTGAGTTCAGTTCCCAGCACTGAATTCAGCTGCCTTGCAGCCTCCTAAAACTCCTGCTTCAAGAGACCTGACACCCTCTCTGGCCTCTGACGGAACATACACTCACATGTCAACACACAGACACACATGTAATTAAAGATAAAACATAATTAAATTAAATTACATACATAATTAAAAATAAAATAAATCTTAATTTAAAAAATAGATCTTCTAGGTGACCACAAAGTTGTGTTCTCACAAAGTTTTTGCCAAGCAGGCAACAACATTATCTCCAACACCCAAATACCCTCCATTAAAGTGAGAGGGGCCTCCAGATACCTTCACTTCCCATCACTGTGTATTGACCCTGAATCACACACAGGCTAGGCTCTGTGGCAATCCACCGATAAGAGGTACGTAAGCACGTGGTACCATAAGAGTTTCAGTGAACAGCCAGAAATACAGAGATGTGGTTTCATGCCCTGTAGAGCTTCCACCTGGCTTGAGAAGTCAGGCCATGATCAGATGACAGCAGTCTCCCCGGGCTGTGTGTCCATACACTCTCAGACGATAAGAGAAAGTCAGAGGCAAAGGCATGGGAAGGCTGGGCAGGCAGGTGCCCTGTGTTCGGAGAAACAGACAGCAGGTCTGGGGAAAGAATGCAAAAGAAAGTCTACCCTTCCCTCTCAGGCCTCTCAGACTTCCCAGGCAGTCTGACCACAGGCTAAGCCTCTGAGCTCAGATATGGGTTTTGTCGTTTTATGATTGCCCAACTGTACGACTACAGACAACAGGATGCCTCACTGATCAAGAGAGAACTAAACTTGATCTATGTTTCTCAAACCTGAGGCCTAGGCTTCTGCAGTTCTAACCAGTTACCTGCATGATTCTGATGGAGCTGGGCTGAGGTCTTCACTGACAGCATGGAATGGGTGTACAATTAGATAATAGTAATAGCCCAGCATCCTTTGGGAGAAAATCATTCCGGTATGTTAGACATACTTTGACTATGTCACTCAATGGCTTGCTCTTCTGTGTTAAGAGGTGGTGGGATCTTTAAGAGGCGGGTCCTAGTGGGAGGTCATTGGCTCACTGAGGACATTGCCCTAAGAAGGCATTGATGGAGTTCTCATGGGCGTTAGTTCGAGCAAGGGACTTTTTTTTGCAAAAGGAGTTTGGCCTCTGCTCATTCATGTCTCTCCTGTGATATTTTCTTCATCATGAAACCTTTCTGAGAGCTGGATGGATGCTGGACCATACCCTGGAACGCACAGAACTCTCAGATAAATAGCCCTCCTCTTTAAACACTACCAAGCCTCTGTTATCTTGATATAGTAACAGAAATGAGACTGATGGGATTATTTAGCATTTATACCCAACCAAAGGCTCATCGGAAGCCTGGGTTTTGGAAGTGAATGTGTGCATTAGCATCCTGTGCAGTGGACATGCCATCTTTCTAGGTCTTCAACATCAGGCTCTCGGGAAGTGTCCAAGACCAAGCTCTAACCAGACAAACACATTTTGAAATTCTGCTAGGTACCAGGGCTCTGCTGTGCTACCCACCCACTGAAATAGCCACATCATGGTGGCAGCTGAGAGTTCAATGGACAAAATAAGTTTTTTCTGACTTGACTTAAAGGAAAGGAGATGAACATGGATCTCGCAGGAGACTTAAAAACTCAATATACAGCACACAGCCCAAAGTGACCTAGCACAGGAAAGGGTGGAGGCCGGAAAAGGGGACCTAAGAGTGAAAAACAACCCAAGGCAGAGGACAGATAAAACACTCTGTGGTTAGGTCCAGACCGTAGGAATTGAATCAATTCTGGAAAGTGGTTTCCTCCCAGATCTGCGAGCTTCTCTCTTGCATGTGTTTGACCAGCATTTTCTTCATGTCTGAGCTGCTAAGGAGTCACACTGTGCCTCCTCTTCCATTTTGACATTTGACATTCCTGCTGGAACCCCCCAGAAAAGATGTCCTTTTACTCGGGGCAGATATGAGTTCGTCTTTGCACTGAAGACCAGAGCTACTGTCTGCCAGCAACGCTACTTTTTATTTCATTTTAATGAGCGAAGCTGAAAAGTAAGTCCCCAGATGAAACTGCCAGGGAAATTCAAGACAGCCGATGCAAGTATTAACTCAGTTGAAATGTATTATTAATACTAATGCCTAGCTCTCTTGTAGCATTTTCTGGCTTCAAAGCCATTCACAAACATCAACTAATTAATCCTTACCTCAGCATGGTGAAGTCATTAAGTATCATTATCCCCATTTTGCAGAGCGGGAAACTGAGGCACCCAAAGGTTAAGCACCTTGCCCAAGGCCACAGAAAGGATGGGCATTCTGTATCACAAGCATTTCCTCAACTATATACTCAAAAGCTCTCAATCCTGGGGAAGACTCAAACTTTTTAGGTAGGAAGAATCATCTCCCCAACCCTGGGATCCTCAGAGAAAGCCCCTGGCCTCTGTTCTTCACAGCACCTTCCTACATAGAATCAGAATTGTATTTTTCTTTAGTGTTTTCCTTCCTCATTATTTTTTTTAAGTGCGCTGACTTAGGGGAAGGGCCAAAGGATTTTAATGATGTATGAAATAAAAATAAAAAATAATGGCAATAAAGCCTGCTGCCCACACAGAGAGAATACAAGCCTGGAGTCTGGAGCAGAGTTTTCCTCTCCCCTCTGACTCTGTGCCATGTGGTTCTGCTGCAGCCAAAAATTCTTTTTATTCATTTTATTTTTTTTTTCAAGAAGAGAAAATGAAGATTGAAACTTAGCAGGCTCAGGCAAGAGGGTGAACTGTGTCTCCAGCAACCCTTCACAAGTCCTAATCTCCCTTCCAATCCCCTGAACTCTTCTCTCAGGGATGCCGGTCCCACTGGAAAACACACCTTGCTGTCTTCTTAGTTTGGTTTTTCCCAGCTGCTGGCTGAGCCGTCTCTTGTTCTCTCTTATATTTTCAAACCTTTCTTTCTTGACGCTTGTCTTCAACAGGAAAGGTGAGGGCTGGCCCTTTCTGGGTGTCCCCACCCTCAGCCTAAAGGTCCTGTGGTTTGTAGTTCCAGGGCTGAGGCAGACTGAAAACCCCAAAGTGTCACGTCATCTTGTCATAAAGATCCGCAGGTGCTTTTCGAGGTGGCGAAGGTCTTCTTGGCCTTCCCAGGGCTCCTCCTCACACCTGTCTTTGCAGGGACTGACAGAGACATTTGCCCAAATCTCTCCTGGTCTTTGAGTTGCTCACTGATGGAAGATGGAGGAAGAGCTGCTCACACCTGCTCCAGCCTGGTGGGAGGTCCAAGCTCCCCTCTCCTTCCTACATCCTCAGCCCAGTCCAGTCTCACCTCATGAACCACGTCAGCCCGGTGCCAGAGCTCTTTCGTCAGGGTGACTCTGTCCCCAGCAGGGCTGTGAAAGTTCTCTCAATGAGTTTTTAAACCCCTCACACTTTAAAAGACTACATAATTTTTGTTGTTTTGTTTTTTTAAAGGCAAAGCAAAACTTCCACTTGGGCAGTTAGAGAAGCACATTTTGGTGATCAAACTATACAGAAAAGCAAAGCAAAGCACAGAAATAATTGTGATACAAGATAGAATGATGGTTATGGTAGAAGGTACAGGAAGCTACTGGAATGAGTGATTGACAAGGTTCTCTCCCCGCCCAGTGTGGCTATGCTGTTCACCCTGTAGTTCAGTTAGCGCTAGGTTATACATGCTATATGGTTTTCAATTGTGTGAATTATTAGCATGGGGAGCATGTACACACCACAGCATGTATGTGGAGGTCAGAGGACAACGTTGTAGAGTCCGTTCTCTTCTTCTGTCTTCACCAGGGTTTCTAAGGATCAAACCCACAGTTCCAGGCTTGTGCCCCAAATGCCTTTTATTCTCTGAGCCATCTCTCTGGTCCATGCTTTAGATTTTGTTTTTTAAAAAAAGACTTTACAATGTACAGAAGTACGTGGGCCTCATTGATTATATATGGGATTATTTATGCTACTGTCCTATGAAAGTTGGTGTTTTTATTTTGCTTTTGGTAAAATCTTTTCTTTTGCTTCTCATCCCACCTGTGCCTGTTAGGTTCTCAAAGCAAAGGCGGTGATGTTGTTGAGGGCAGTGAGTACTGCTGGACAAGCTGATCTTTGAATCAACAGTGATGTTATCACCCTCACTGTAGCTTCCCATCCTGACATCCTGGGAGTCTAGGGGAAAATGTCCTGGTGTGGATGGAGATTTCCCCCATATCCTTCTCACCGTTCACATTGCCTTTGGTGCTGAAGGCTCTTCCCTGCCTGGACTGAAGTTCCTTCTTCTTCCTGATCACTTCCTAACGATGATATTCATACTCATCACCATGACAACTAGGTGTTGACCACCTACTCTACACTAAGTACTCTTCATCGGTTGCTCACTTTATCATACAGTAGTACCCTGTGAGATGAGAACACTATTGTGCCTCTTACCCAGATGATTAAACTGAAGCACAGAACGTTGGAACAACTTGATGGAGATCACCCTGTGGCCGTGGGGGAAGAGATGGGGTCGATTTAAGGATTTTGCAAATACTAAATTCTCTGCACTGAAGTCCTTTCTGTTTATTTGAGACAGGGTCTCTGATAGCCTAGATTGGTCATAAACTGAGACTGAGGATGGCTTTGAACTCCTGATTCACCTATTTTTACCTCTGGAGTGCTGGAATTTCAGAGTCGTGTGCTGTCACCATGATTTATATGGTGCTAGAGATTGAATTCACAGTTCTGTGTGTGCTAGGACAGCACTCTCCTAACTGCTGTATCTCCACTTTAGACTTTGTCTGTCAATACAACCCACTTGTTCTGTTTGCATTAAATCCTGATCGACTCAACCATCTACCAAGGGCCTTCCTGTGCATTACTTCATCAGATACTTAATAGCCATGGATAGCTTAGTGTGTATTCATCACTTCTAGGCTAGAGGAATACGCCACAGGCTGAGCTCTAAGTTGGAACTGAACATCTCATGCCTTATATGTCTCTATAGAAGCCCAGCCACACCCGGGCGACAACGGCAGCTTCTGTTTTGTAGGACAGAGGAGGAGAAGCCAGTCCAGCCCAAAGCTAGCAATGCCCCGTCTACTCTGACCAGAGCTCACCCTTTGGTTTCTTCTCCTGCTGATGCTCTGATGCTTCAAGTCTCCGGGAAAAGGGAGGATTAAGGAGACCATTATCCAAAGTGTGGCACCAAGTCATCCCTCACTGAGCATTCAAATGCCCCTTGTGACTGTCCCCACTGTCCTCACGTCCTTCTCAGATGTCCCTCATTACCGCCCCCCCCCCTCTGATTTTTCTACCTTTGAGTTCCCAGTGTCTTTCAAGCCCACAAACAGTCAGTCTTCAGGAAACTCTCTCCATAGCCCTGAGCTTGGCTCAGGCTCTCCTCAACATACATGTGTAACTCCATCTCAGAACAGCCACATGAAATGAAAGTGTCTGTTTACACGTCTGCCTGTCTCACTAGAGCATGCGGACATCAAGGGCAAAACTGGATCTTATTCGTTTCAGCATCTGACCACCTGGCCTGGTGCCAGCACATAGTGCGTATCCCATAAATGTCTGTCTAATCTACGTGTAAGTGAGCCACTGAGTAATCGGACCTGCCTTCTACTAGAAGCACACCAAGGCTCCTTTTCCTACCCTTCCTTCTTCCATGCCTACTGCATATCAGGTTCTCGACTCACTTTGCAGCAGGATCAGCATGGAAGATGTTGTAGCATACAACCTCGGGCCCCTGCCTAGACATCAAACCTGAACCCTCCCCATCATTCAGACAAATGACTGGGCTTGGGAGTTGTTGCTTCCACATGGCCAGAGATATCTGAAACAAACAAAAAGGATGCCTCAGGAGAAATGGGGAAGAAACGGCAGCAATCACTTTAAAGCCTAGATGTGTTACAGCCAGAGGGGAGGGGAAAGGAAAAGAAAAAAAAATGTTTTGTCAAGAGTGCTGGAATTTTAGCTTTTTGGCGCAAACAACCTCAGGCAAGACAAATGGAAGTCAAAGACTTAGGTGCAAAAATCCAGAGCACCTGTCAACTAACTCATTCCATCTCTTTCTACTTTCAAGAAAGTAGAATTTGGGGGGAGGGGGGAGGATCAAATCTCCTTAACTAAAGCCTACGAACTTACAAACCTGAGTCTTTGGAAAATGCCAAAATATCTTCGATAACACATTTACACACCTATAAAAACAAAAGTTCAGTGAGCAATGCCAATGAATGGTTCTGAGCCTGTCTTAAAAATCATACAGCTGCGAAAACATAAAACATCTCTCAGGTTTTCAGAGAAACTCATTCCCAACACGGAAAGCTGGCAGACAGTAGAAATGCAGCATTTAGATTATGAACAGTAAAAATAAAATTGCCTTCCTCTTCGGGGCTGGTTTCTTATTTCTTCTTTGCCAAACTGACACGAAGGAGACCTGGGAATACTGTAAGTTTATCATGGGTTGAGGCAAGGAAGAGTTGGTGATGAGGTCAGGGGTGAAGGAGGGTCTGAGCTTTTTATGACTTAGCATCAACTAGTGTGGCTCCTTGAAAAACTTTACCACTCACAGAAGCAAATCAGAGAGAGAGAGAGTTAAGGAGAAACTGTAGCTGGGCTCATGTGAAGCCAGGTATAAGGAGAGTATTCAACACATTCCTGAACCAAGCCAGTGCCGGGGAAAGAAGAAACGGATGAGGCACTTAAAGAGAAGACCCCATTTGCCAAGGGAAACTCAGGCACCTTCAGTGTGGGTTTCTGCGCAGACTCTCTGCTGTCTTGGGTACCATCCCTGCCCATTCCTGATTTGGTTGGACACACTTGTTTGCTCAGCTTCCCCCCTGGGCACACTGAGCAGTTACTCTTTGTAATTCCAGTTCCAGTGAGGTTTAACAGTTCTTGTGTTGTTATTAACTTAGTGACTAAGTGAGAAGTGTTTGGCTTTTGAAACAGTGCCACAAAATTTTCTCTCTCATCTCTGAATGATGTCAGCCCCATAAACCAGAGAGCTGGAAGAAACAATAGAGATTTTTCATGAGATGGACCCTTCTGGAAGTCCCACCACTGCCCAAATCTAAAAGAACTTCTACTTTCTGCCTCAGTGACAAGATCTCTGAGGAAATTTAGGATGTGAATTCAGACTTAAGTGAATTTGGGTGAATTGGCTTTCAGACTCCCTAATGTGGATCTAAAAGAAAACAAAACGAAACTATGAAATTGTTTGGCATTCTACACTAGCAAAAAAAAAAAAAACTACCGGTCTCCTGGTGTCTCAGAACCAGATGGTACAAACAAGCCCTATAGCAAAAGTAGATGGCAAGCTTAACATTAGAAACCAAAGAACTTGAGCCTTGAAGGACCTCATAAAATGCCCAGCACATTAATAGTTCAAGAGAAGAGCAGCCCTAGAGACTCTTGCTGCTAGAGTCTGGAATTGGCACAAAGGAGAAGATACTCAGTCACCAGTTTCATTAAGAACATGACTTCAAATCCACACCTGAACTTGACAGAGAAATTATGAAATTTAGCATCCCTGTTTACCTGCTGACAGCCAAGCCATGATATTAATTAATGGTTCACAGGACCCTGGCCAAGACCTGCATTAAAACAGACAATGCTGATGCTTACACAGCACAGTCTTTGCAACGAGTACAATTAACTTCACACTTCTTTTATGGTCTCCACCAGCCAGTGTGTGGTGGAGAGGCGTTTCCATGCGCAATCTTCAACGGCCTCCCTGCTGGCTCTCAGGCCATTCTGTGTAGCAGAAAAACGAGATACCTTGTGCTAAGTGTTGCAATGTTTGGCTCAAAATAGAGACTCCAGAAGCTCTGCCAAAAGCATAGTGCCTGTATTTCTAAATCCTTAGTTTGTGTTGATTTTTTTGTAAGTTCTCATACGTAGGCCACAATCATTTTCTCCCAGTAGTTATTAAGCTCTTACGAGTTTGCTTTAAAGACCAACCCCAAATACTCAAAGTCAATGGTATCTGAAGCAAGATTTCTTTACAACGCCTTCGCTGCTTCGTGCTCCATGTGCTCACGACAGATTGGAGCACCATCTAAGATGGACTGATACCCAAAGAGCACATGATTTATTTGCTCAAAAGCATAGCAAAAGGTGATGGGGAGGCGGTTCAGGGGTAAAGTGCTTGCCTCACACCCATATAAAAGCCAGGCATGGTGGGAGAAGCTTGTAATCCTCCTGCTGGAGAGGTACAACCAGGAGCTCCCTGGAGATCAATGATCAGTTAACAGTCCTTAGTGAGCTCCAGGTCCTAGTGAGAGACTCTATCTCAAAAACTTAGGTAGAGGGAGAGCTGTCGAGGAAGACACCCAAAGTAGTCCTCTGGCCTATACTCTACAAATACACATACACATAGAGTTTTAAAAATTAGCCAAGCGCAAATTGAGACCACCCAGCAGAAAGAGCAGCAGGCCTCTGCCATCCTTGAAGAAACAGGTCACTTAAGTTTTCTTTGCTCAGCACATTTACTGGTTTTCCACTTCTCACTTTGTATTTGTCAGAGCCAGGACTCCATGTAGCTGTTAGGAAGCTACCAATTAGCAGTTTGGGACTTGAATGTTGGAAGTATGCAAAGGATTTTAAACTACCATCGGTATATATCTGCACATCAAAAACCAGGACTGTGCGACAGAGTGAGCATAACTCAGCATGTGGAAAACCCTTTCTTAAATACATGTCTACCGATGAAAAATCACACACACACACACACACACACACACACACACA
>CABHPH010139430.1:4069-14459 GCA_902168325.1 Peromyscus nudipes
CACACACACACACACACACACACACACACACACACACACACACACACCACACCACACCACACCACACCACACCATACCATACCATACCAATTTCCAGTTCTGACAGGATTTAACAAAATTGCGTGAGGCACACTTGTCAATTCTCTTGCTGGCCGGTGACAATTCTCTTGCTGGCCGGTGACGCCCAAAGTCTAAATTCACAGCGATTTGTGAAGGTGGGATTTGGGGCGAACACCTCTTGTGCAGCCTTCTGTTCCTTCACCCCAATATATACCCACCACAGAGTGGCTGAAAGTCTGCACAGGAATTTGTGGGTCTGGGTCCCTCTTGAGAGGGCTCTGGGACCCTAAGAATTTCCCCCTCGATCCTGTAGGGGGAGCTGCTGCAGTTTTGAGGTCTGTCTTTGGGCCTTTCCAGGGTGGAGGGCAGGGAATAAAGTCTCTGTAGGGAGACTAGCCTGGAAAGAACTGCAGGGGACTAGATGCAGGGAGGGGCTTGTCTCGAAAAACCAAAAATAAGAAAAGAGAGCAGATCCTGGTGAAGGTCTATCCAGACAGGAGTCAGAGAGAGGAGGGCTGTGCAGGACCATAGCTTTGTTGGAGAGTGGCTGAGCCACTGTAATTTAGAAGGTCTCATGGCATACAAGCTCCAAGGAAAGGCACAGGTATTGAGGACAAATGCTACGAGGAGGGCCCACTGTCCAGCTGGCACTGCCACTCTCTAAGAGGTATTCAGATTCTGAGAGGCATCTGCTCCTTTGCTATGACCAGGACCTGGCACTATAATGTGAATGACTTAGGTTATTGAAATAGGCAAGGAGTTTCAGTGACTCGAGGCAAGGCTCCTTGCAGATACGTGCAGTGTTTTTTTTTTTTGTTTGTTTGTTTGTTTTTGTTTTTGTTTTTGTTTTGTTTTTTCGAGACAGGGTTTCTCTGTGTAGCTTTGCGCCTTTCCTGGAACTCGCTTGGTAGCCCAGGCTGGCCTTGAACTCACAGAGATCCGCCTGGCTCTGCCTCCCAAGTGCTGGGATTAAAGGCATGCGCCACCACCGCCCGGCACGTGCAGTGTTTTAAAAATGTGTACCACGTGAATGTTAACTTAGAATAAAGAAATGTGAACTTGTGATGGTAGAGGTTGACAGAAAAAGGGACAAGAGCTGCCTAGAATGGCCCTGGGCTTTCCAAAACTCACAGAAACTTCCACAGGAAGTGTAGAATCAGATGTAAGGGTCTCATACTGGTCCAGGCCAGTAGGAGTGCTAGAACTGTGTATCAGCCCTGCCTAGGAGAGAAAAAAAATATTTCTTAGGCAAAAAGTAGTTTCCTAGTTCAGAATGCAATTTTTTTTGCATACTAGTGAACTTACTAAACAGATCCAGAAATTATTACAAGATCCTAGAGCCCTTTTAAAACAATGGAGAACATACCACAAACATGATCTCCTGTTTAGATGAAGCCACATATGACCGGGTCTCAAGAGCAATAATAAGTTCACTTAGCTCTGCTCCCATTCAAAGGGACACTATTGTTTTCATTCATGAAATGCTATTCCTGGATTTCATTCTCTGCTTTATATGGACGTCCCTTAGTGCCCAAAGGAATGAGGAGTTTTTAATTATATGCTTTTGTATTCACTGGTGAAAAGAACCCCATTCCATCCCGTCTCCTCTAAATCAATTAGAACACAGATGGTCTTCCACTCTCTTTCCTTGTCAGTTCTGCTTGGAAACGAGAGACGTGCTAGAGTGCATTGGAATCATTGCAATCTCAACTCTGCGCCTTCTCTGGACTGCCAGGCACCATCCTAAATGACATACAGTCACGAGTCACCTAACGACAGGGATTAGGATCATTCTGAGATGTGTCATTAGGTGATTTCATCGTTCTACAAACATCATGCGGTGCATTTATACAACTTAGAAGGCACAGGTCAGTCATGAGACATGGGCTCCAGACGCAATCAAGAGATGTGGTGATCACGAGATGCATGAAGCTGCTGTCAGGATAACAAGGCATACTGCTTTGCAGTCCCCATTTTAAAATATAAGCAGGACTGCACTCTAGAATAACAACTAAAGGTACAGTGCAGTGGCTGGGTGTGGTGGCCCACACCCCTAAGCCTAGCGTGGTGGGCGGTGGGTGATGGCAAGGAGGAGTTTAAGGTCATCCTCTGAGACATGGCAAGTTCGAAGGGCTGCATCAACCTCTGTAGCAAACAGACTATAGCCGAGTGGCCAGGAATGGGCATGGTAGCACAGAAGGTAGAGGCACGTGTATCTCTGTGAGTATGAGGCCAGCCTGATGCACATTTCAAGTTCCAGGACAGCCAAGGCTACATATTCAGACCATGTCTCAAAAACAAACAAGCAAGGAAAACAAAATCAAGTATAGTAAATACATAAATCAGCAATGTGGATGCTCACTGTCATGAAGTTTTATGAAGTGTGTGTCATGACGTGGGCTACAATTCTCTACACCCAGCAGCACAGACTTCACCACAGCACTGGGAAAATGTGAGGAATGAGTAGCTGCTGCTCCCCTGTGTCACAACGGCTCTATCACCACCAGGGGACAGGAATTTCCCAGTCTCCTATAGCCTTCTGAGACCACCACTGTATGTGTGGCGTACTTTCTACCCAGGCATTGACATTCCAGGAGTGACTGTGTGCTGACTTATTTCATCCTCAAACAAAACTCTGAGGTGGTGGAAACAATTTAAGAAAGAAAAATATAAAGGTGGGAAAATGATCAAACTTATATATGTGTGTGTAGAAATTTGTAAGTGCTCATCAATAATTAAATACACTAATTTATATAAAAACTTTGAGTCTGGTGTGGGGGTGCACACCTTTAACCCCAGCACTCAGAAGGCAGGAGCAAGAGGATCTCTGTGAATTTGGGCTAGCCTGGTCTACAAAGCAAGTTCCAGGGCAGCTAGGACAGTTACACAGAGAAACCCCGTCTCGAAAACAAACAAACACCAACGTTTCGGTGACAGTATTAAACTATTTCGAGATGAAGAAGGCAGGTGCACAGAGTCATTGAGTCGGTAAGTGGCAGACAAAGACAGTGTCCAGAGGCTGCATTTTGGCCACTCTGGTTGTCATTCTTGTAGATTGGTGAAGAAGAACCAGACTCTGTCCTGTTGCCCCAAGACCAGCTCAGAAACGACAGGGACACTGGTATTTCTCTTCTCTTGAAATCTCGCCTGTAAACGAGAGGGGAGGTAGGATCTGCTGTCACTACCGTAATTGCAACACTAAGCATTTGAAACGGTGTCCATCACTTCCAAAACCAAGAGATGCTCTCAGCTTGGTGGCGCTCAGGGGCACTGTGCCATGGGAATTACAACCTCTTAGATTTAAGACAGGCCCGAATGTCAACAGATTTTCTTTCTGGTTTATGGGAGCTTTTGAAGTAAGGTGGCAATCTCATCAAGGCGCAGGTAACATCTCCGCTGGATCTCCATCTCAGAAAGCAGTCAATGACGTTTTAACTATCTTTCCTTCTGATGTTCTAGTCTGTGTCCAGCACAGGAATAGTTGTTCATCACAGGAACAAGAACAGCCAGTCCAGAACAAGGAAATCAAGGTGGGGCTTCCAGAACAAGAGCCTCTTGAAACCCAGGGCCTAGGTTGACAAGAATCATTTTTTTATTGAGTGACCTTAGGTTCCTTCCTGTAGCAGGCATGCTAAAATATCTTCATCACCTCTTCTTTCTGGGTATAACATACCCTCTGCTTTCCAGAATCCTCCTAGGTAGACACAAGCATGTAACTGGTTCTGTTCAACAGAATGTTAGATGGTGTACATTACTAATGAGCCAAAGTAGTGAGGACCCAACTTTCCTCCTCGGGTGCAACTCACATAGAAGTCTCAGGTTGAGGATGGGGGAGTCACTGGATGAGCATGCTTTGAAGCACTCTGTGGAGGACAGCTGCTGGAGAGTCACCTGAGTGTGAGAGGGACTTCGTATGAATGAAAACAATAAATAAAACATAAGTTGTGTTAAAACACTGAGATTGAAGCAGTGGTGGCTGTTATTGCAGCAGAAGCTAAACCATCCTGACTAATAGGAATACCTGTCTCAGTTTTCTAGGTTTCTTTTGCTTGTTCAGGTAATATACCATCCCCTAACAGTGTGTTAATATAGTTGACTTTTTTTCTTCTGGAGCCAAGAGGTCTGTGGATCTATGACACCATGTGGGTGGGTGGGTGTCGTTTAACACAGCTACTCTGCTCTTGCCTCTTCCTCTCTTTCCTTTAAAAAAAAATGTAAAACAAGACCGCCCCCCCCAAACCTAAACACTCCAGCTCCCACTACCCAGGAGTCACACTCGTTGTTAAGATGTCACCCCTTGCTTGCTTAAGACCACCTTTTGTTTGTTTTGTTTATTCATCTTTTTTTGTTTTGTTTTGTTTTGTTTTGAGACAGTGCTGGCTGGAACTCACTATGTAGAACTGGTTAGCCTTGAACTTGTTGTGATGCCCCTGCCCTTGCCTCCTCAGTGCTGAGTTGACAGCATGAGCCACCTCACCTAGCTTCCAGAGCATCCTTTTTAGAAATTAAATAAAGTGTTACGGTCTCAACTGGAGTATCCCCATACACCCCCACCCTGTCCAGTACCGTTAGTGTCACGTAAGTGACTGTACCCGTGTGCTCGGGGGTAATGGGATGGGGATGTGGGCACTCCCATGGGGTCCTCTTTGTGCTCTTCCTACACATACACACATGCTAAGGCTCATGTTTGTATGTAAGGAATTCTTGGGCTTAATTATTGTTGGCTCGGTATTAAATGTCCAAGTTTGCCACGGTGATATGTATGTGTACACACACATATTTCAGTTTCGCTGTGATTAGCCCATTCTACGAACGTGCCACATTTACCATCTCTTTCCCTGCAGAGGGCGCCATTGCCTCCAGTTCTCATCCCTGGGCTCTGTGCTACAGGTGATGCCTTCCATACACCTATTCAAAGCGCTGTTCTCAGGAGACAGATGGGAACAACAGAGCTGGGGTTGTTGGGGCATAAAGATTATGGATTTTTGGTTTTCCCTGATGTTGTCATACAGTTCTTTTTTAAAAAAAAATCTTTATTTTTTAATTTTTGAGATAATAATTACACTATTTCTCCCTTCCCTTTCCTCCCTCCAAACCCTCCCCTATACCTCTGCTATACAGTTCTTGATGAGGCAGATTAGTGTTTGCCATGTTTTATACTCATGTCTTGATCCTGTGGTGTGTTACAGACCACGTTAGTGTATTTCGCCCATGGAAATCTTCCCAGCTAACCACACCTGTCCCTGATGATTGTGTTTTATGCCTTTTAAGCATTACATTGTTTTTTCAAATACATACTCATCATAAAACAATTCCCAAAGGAGCAAAGACCTGGGAGTCACTTAATCCAAACATAAACACCTTCCAAACATTCCTGATGGAAGTGGCTGTGAGTGTGTGTTTCATACACGGGGCTGGGCTATGCCACTGTCCAGTCTTCGTTTTTTTCACAGCTGTATATGTTAGGAACATGTGACAGTTTTCTAAGACTGTAATGGCTCCATTTGCTTTGGAGTTTCTTCTATGTTCGGAGCTGAGGAAGGGGAGCGAGAAGAAGGGATTGATAGAAGGGTGCACTTCATGCTGTACCTGATCTCATCTCAGCCATCCAGGGACACAAGAGCAGCCCATGCTTTGCATAAGGTCATAGCCACAGAGAGCCATAGAGTGGGAAGTCAAGAGAGTCTCTGGTTCTTCTACATGACTTATTTCCCTTCCATACTGCCTATCTGCCACTGAGATGTTCTCCCTGCCCCCATCCTCCATGGAATCCAAAGACCATAGAAGGTTTGAAGACACAGGAGGCATGAGACCTTGTCCACACCAAAACCTTGGTGAATCCACCAGAGGAAAGAATGGAAACTCTCTGCTCTTCTGAGGTAGACATCTGCCTTCCTATTTCCTGTCTCAAGAAACTCAGCAGCAGAGTCTTTCTGAAGGCCCTGTTTGGGATGGGGCAGGGAATTCACCTTGGAGATAACAGCAGAAAGGTGAAGGTGAAGGGGCATGCCTTGATTAAGTGCCACCCTTAGGTGGGTGGTGCTTGGTAGTACAGAAAAGCTAGCTGAGACAGTCAGGAGTGGCAAGCCAGGAAGCAGTTTTCTTTGTGCCCTCTGCTTCAGTTCCTGCATCGGAAAGGAGCTGCCAGATCCCGAGGGAGGGTCTGAGTTCTCCCACATCTGAAGAGAGTAGAGAGAGTCAGGGCACATGGAAAGGCAAAGCTGAGAAACCAGCATTGGGTGCTAAGCCTACATTCAATGTAGGACAAGAGCTATGAGAGCCCGTCTGAGCCTGCTGGGAGAACCTAAGACAGGTATAATAAGGACCAGGGTCCCCTGAAACTTCACTTAGCCAAAGGAGCATGTATTTCCTAGTCAGGGTTACTGTTGCTATGATAAAACACCATGGCCAAAGCATCTTGGAGGAAAAACAAAAGTTCTTTGGCTTTTACATTTCCACTTCACAGTTCATCATCAAAGGAAGTCAGGACAGGAACTCAAAGAGGGCAGAAATCTGGAGGCAGGAGCTAACACACAGGCCATGGAGGGGTGCTGCTTACCAACTTGCTCTCATGATTTGCTCAACTTGCTTTCTTATAGAACCCAGGACCACCAGCTGAGGGATATCACCACCCACCATGGACTGGGCCCTCCCACATCAATCATTAAGAAAATGTCCTACAAGCTGTCTACAGCCTGATCTTATGAAGGTATTTTCTCAGTCAAGATACCCTATGTCAAGATAACATAAAACTATCCAGCACAATGTGCCAGTCCATTTTATGCTACCTGGAGCTAGGCACTGTATCAAGAGGTTTATTTGTCCCACAACATGGAGAGCTGAAAGTCTGAATTCAAGAGCCAAACTCTATTGCAAAAACTCACTCACTCCACAGTATCAGCATTAACCCTTCCTGAGGCCATGCCCCAGTGACTTCATTCCATCCCACCAGGATCTACCTCATAAAGGTTCTAGGACCACATGGGGACAAAGCTCTAGCACACAAATCTTTGAGGAACAAACCACATCCAAACCATAATAGTCACCAAGCCAGGGACGTAAAGCACCACATACATCAGTCTTCCAGGATGGTTGGGAGGGAGTGCCCTAATGTGTTTTCAGGCTTTTATATGGATGAGTGTTTTGCCTACATGTGTGTATGTGCACCATCTGCATTCATAGTCACCAGAAGAGGCTGGTGGATACCCAGAATTGGAGTTAGAGATGATTGTGAGCTGCCTTGTGGCTGCTGGGAACCAAATCTGGGTCCTCTATGTTTAACCATTTCTCCAGCTCCGGGCTGACCTTTCAAAAATATTTTATTATATTTTACTTATTTATAATTTACTGTACATGTTGTGGCCACACTCATTCCATTCTACAATGATTTGGGGAGGAGGGATTGGTTTTTGTTTTGTTTTTGTTTTTGTTTTTTTGAGACAAGATTTCTCTGTGTAGCCTTGGCTGTCCTAGAACTCACTCTGTAGACTAGGCTGGCCTTGAACTCAGAGGTCTACCTGTCTCTGCCTCCCAAGTACTACGATTAAAGGCATGTGCCACCACTGCCCCGCTTACAATATTTTTTAAAAATATTTATTATTTATTTATTGGGAGAAGGTTGAACACACGCCACAGAGCTGAGCCATCTCACCAGCCCTGGGCTAAATTTCATTCTGTAGATACAAAGCAGCTTGGCATTTCTTGAACTTGACCATGTGGTTCAGAATGTGGAGCTGACTACATGGCCGGAAGATCCATGTCATCCCACTCAGAAGCACTTCATGCTCAGCTCCATTGAAGCTCTTCGTTGTTTTTGAACAGGCACTCCGTGTTTTCACTTTGCACTTGTGTGGAACTGCAAACTACCACTTCTGGGTGCGTGTGTGGCGGGAGCGTGGTCATTTCCAAAGGACTTCACTAAGGAGGAAATGTGAACCCACTGTGAACGTGGACAGCATCATCCCACAGGCTGGCATCTAGGACCAGACAAAAAGGTAAAAGTGAACTGAGCGCCACCATCCTTCACCACTTCCTGACTGTGACATACACCTGCCGCCAAACCATGCCCGCCACGATACGCTACGACCTTCCTTTCTGTTTTATTTGTGTGTAGGGAGAGCATAGGCCATGGTGTATGACTCGAGGTCAGAGAACAACTTGTGGGAATCAGTTCTCTCCTGCCACCATGTGGGTCCTAAGGATTCAACTCGGGTCCTTAGGCATGGCTGCAAGTATCTTTACCGATGAGTAAAAACGAGCCATTTTGCTGTCCTTTCTCTCCCCTCTTCCATCATGGACCATCACTCCTAAAGTTGATTTGGTCAAGTATTTTTTTACAGCAACAAAAAAATGTAACCGAAGCACTATGATACTTGCAAAAAGCTTAATCACCCAGAGAAGGGATATCTATGTATGTATCTTTTCCACAAAAACGTAGAGCCAAATATAAACAATATGTGTTGTGAAATTAAGCTTGAAGAACGTGGTCGTTTGAATGACCGTTGTCCCCGACAGGCTCAGGCGTCTGAACACCTGGTTCCCAGTTGCAACGTTGTGCCAGGGAAGCGATCTGACGGAGTTATGTCACTGGGGTAAGGCTGGGAGCTTTGAGAGTTTACAGCCTCTTCCCACTTCTTCTCCCTTTCTCTGCTTAGTGTTTATGGTTGAGATGCGAACTCTCAACTTCCTGCCTCTGCCACCGTGTCTGCCCCGTCCTGCTGTGCCATCCCAACAAGATGGACTCTTACCGCTCTGGAACGATAAACCCAAATAAACTCTTTTTTTTTTTCCCATAAGTCACTTTCAGTCATGGTGTTTTCTCACGGCAACAGCAAAATGCCCAGTACAAAGTCGCATAGTGAGGGTGGCCTAGATGGAAACAAAGCTGCTCCTGGGGTCCCTTTCCCGTATAATTCAGTAACAAGAACTCTGAAAATGCCAGGGAGCTCTGAGCGGTAAGTGAGTGTCACACCCTGCCTGACCTCCTTCCAAGACAGTCCTTATCCAGCATGGGCGGTGCTGGGGCGCTTCCCCTGCAGGGCAGGCGATCTTGCTCTGTGGTTCTTCTTTTGCCCCGATCTGTAGAAGTCACGAGCCAGTCTGAAGTCTTTGCACATATTTGGGACTGAATTATTTCCTTTTGAAGGTCCAGATGTTTATGGTGTCTCTGCAGTTTATTCCCAGGCTCTTAAACAGAGTGGGAAAACTTCTTCCCATAGTCTGAAGCTTGCACTGGTGCAGTGTGAGGTGTCTGGAGGTACTAGGCAGGCTCCTGAGTGCACCTGAGGGCTGGCTGTGAGTGCACCAGACATGGAATGCTATTAGGTAGAGGTGATATCAGGAAGCAAGAGGCTGGGGCATTCCACACTGTCACGGCTGTGTCCTCCAGCACTCATCATCCTCCACCACACATGACTCTAGCCCTTTTCTCTCTAGTAAACATAGAGGTGCCACCCATCACTCACCGAATCGCACTCAAGCCGCTACCTTGGCTGTCTTCAGGAACCTCACCCGACAGTCAGCAGCTGGGGTTATTAAATGCTTTCCCTGTGCTTTCTAATAGCTCTGCTACGGTGAGTGTGCACTCCTACAACACTCCCTTTAGGGCAGTGGTTCTCAACCTTCCTAACGCTGAGACCCTTTAATACAGTTCCTCATGGTGTGGTGACCCCCAACCACAAGATTATTTTTGTTGTTACTTCATAACTGTAAATTTTGCTGCTGTTATGAACTATAATGTAAATGTCTAATATGCAGAATATCTGATATGTGACCCCATGTGAAAGGGTCATCCAACCACAAAGGGGCCGTGACCCACAGGTTGAGACCCACTGCTTTAAAGGATAAAGAACGAAGGTTTCCCAGAGGCTCTCCAATGTGAATGATGCTCCATGTAGGAAAGAAACCTGACAGTGAGTTCAGATGGCCACGGCCACAGTCCTTAAAGAACAGTGACCCCCACAAGACTGCAATAGGCTCCTAGCACATAGGACAAGCAGGCGCCCTGTGGTTTCGGGGCATCGCCCCACTGCTTGCTGACTAGTCAAATGGAAATATGGTAGCTCATACCTCACAGGCTTTGTCTAGAAGTCAAGGGTCAGAAAATGCCTGCCACAGTGAGCACTCATCCAGTGTCAATCATTATGGTGTGCTCTTCCTAGATTTCCCTTCACTCTTTCCTCCTCTCCTCCTCTCCTCCTCTCCTCCTCTCCCTCCTCTCCTCCTCCCCTCCTTTCCCCCTCTTCTCCTCTCCTCCTCCCCCTTTCCCTCCTCTCCCCTTCTCTTCCTCTCCTCCTCTCCCCCTCCTCTCCTCTCCTCCTCTCCCCCTCCT
>CABHPH010139431.1:0-43293 GCA_902168325.1 Peromyscus nudipes
GCGCGCGCCCGCTGCCGCCTAGGGATCCTCTCCAAATTCCCGGCCCGCGCCTGCCTCCGACTCTGCGGTCCCTGCCTAGCTGCCAGTCAAGTTCCAAAGCCGGTGTTTATTTTCGGAAATGTTCTCGAACACGACCACCGAACCCACCCAATCGTCCTACAAACGCCTTTTAATGGCCCTACAAGCACTGACCCAGTGATTTACAGGCCCTTCAAGTGGCATGTGCCCCAGATTGGGTGACCTGTTAACTACTGCTATGGCTTACACCAACCTCGCACTGGGTAGATGCATTTTGTTGCTAGTACGTACCCTTGCTGCGTCAAATGACAGAAGCCATTTGTATGTTTAATACAAGGTCTCTCGTAGCCCAGAATGACCTCGAACTCGCTTTGTAGGAGGAGAAGACCTTGAACTTCTGCCCCTCATCCTGAGTGTCGCATGCTTTTATTTACAAGGTTCTGGGATCACACCCACGGCCTCATACCTGCCAGGCAAGCACCTTACAGCTGAGCTTCACCCCAGCCGTTTTGTTTGCTGGCTTACTTGCTTGCTTGCTGTGCAACAGACAGGGTTTCTCTGCATAGCCCAGGCTGGCCTTGAAGTGGGAAGTATCCTTAGTGCTGTAAATTTTTGGTGCAATCTTTTAGATGGCATAGAGTATTGCCTCTGCTCCCCGCAAACAGCAACAACAGCACAAAGGAGCTCACATCTTCCTGATCTGTTCAGACACCAAAAATACATTCTTTAAACAATCCACTTCTCTCTCGGTCAGTTTCTGGAAGCTGGCATGAAATCTTGGACGTTTATCATAATGTTGAGTTATGTTCAGAGAAGAACTATTGTAGGAGTAAATGCCCCACAAACCAAAAAAAGAAAAAAAAATCATTGCCAGCAATACAAAGAAAATACCAAAGGCCACTACAAATTAATGGTACTCTCCAATTATTCCTGTACCTTTACATGCTTAGCATTCCACTTAAAATTCTTATTAATTATTTAAGTATTATATCTGTATTCCATATTTAATTATTCAAAGGAAATGCAACAAATCCCATAAACCCATAAAATGCCATTTATAAATTATACATAAGAATATTTCTGCTAATTAAATTTATTTCTTCATTAAACTATTTGAGCACTTACTGGTCAATTCTTGGATCTCATCTTATTTTCCTTAAAAGCAGCGTTTGACATAGTTGGTTGTTCTCTAGTCCCTTGTGCGACAGCTGTGTGAGCCTGGTTAATGCCACTCCGTCGTTCCCCACCTCCTACAGAGCCTCTTTTGGTGAGAAGAATGAGGTATATCCATACACAGGAACATTGTTCAGCCACAGAAAAGGAATGGAGTACTCAGCACCAACCCAGCCAGGTGTGATAGCGCTTACCTGCTATCTCAGGAAAAAGATGAACTTCAAGGTCATCCTTGGCTGTATAGTAACTTCAAGGCCATCTTGGCTTGCGTGAGATCGCCTCAAAAACAAAACAAAAGCAACCAAACAACAAGGCATTCTACCAGACGGAGAAGGAAAGACCATACTTTATTTGCTTCATTTGTGTGAGATGTTCATAGTAGACAAATCCACAGGGACAGAAAGTTGCCTGGGATTAGGTGTAGGGGTGCAGAATTGAGGGACCTGGGATGATCACTCAAGGTTACAGGGTAGTAAAAGGATTCTAAAATAATAAAAATCTGATGGTTATGTAACTGTATGGATATAGTAAAAGTCATAGAATTTTATATTTTGAATGACTGCGTTATATGATTGTGAATTTTATACCTATGAAAAGCTGTTTTTTAAAAAGAAAGAAAAGAAAAGAAAGAAAGAAAGAAAAGGCAGAGAACTAAAGGCAGTGAATGGTTCTTGATTAAATCCTAAAGGGAGAGGTGGAGAGACAGCTTAGCAGTTAAGAGTACTGGCTGCTCTTCCAAAGAACCTGGTTTCAATTCCCAGCACCCACAGGGCAGCTCAAAACTATAACTTCAGTTCCAGGAGATCCAACACTCTCTTCTGGCCTCCAAGTGCACCAGACATGCACGTGATACACAGACACATGTCAGCAAAAACCCCTATACACATATAATAAAAATGAATTAAAAAATCCTAGATGAGAGATATAAAGTGGCATTATATAATTGTCCATTAAAATAATTTGCAATACTACAGATAGCCTTTCTTAGTGTAGTTCTGGTATCCCTAAATAATAATTATTAATATTATACACACTATTAATTTTTATCTGACCCTGTACAAGTTATTTCTTTAAGTGGTAATAAAAATTTGGATAGTCTTTCAAAAAGGTAATTTTTGAGACAGTTGTAAATTCTGACTAACTGCACTATTAAAGTCATTTCATTTATTAAAAAAAATACTTGGATTCCCATTTCACTCAGAATAAAAGCTCATAGCACGTGTAGAGGCCCTGTATGACCTACCTTCTCTACCATCCTTTCCCCTCCAACCTGGTTTTCTCTCTCGCTCGCTCTCTTCCTCACGTCATCCTGGCCACCTCCATCTTCCCGATGGCTGGAGCTCTACCTCAGTTCTAATATAGTGCCATTACCTCCCTGGAAAGCCCTGCCCAGAGATGTCCATGAAGCTTTCCCCACCCTGTGTGTCTTCACTCACATCATGGAGAGGCCTCCCCTGCTCCATGCCTGAACCTCCTGCTGCTCTCAACTCCACACTCACACGTTGGTCATCACTATCTGGAGCTGTCATCCCTCTGTCTTATAATAAATATCTTAGCTAACCAGAGACTGGGGTGGGCTCACAGTTTTGTTTGCTTGTTTGTTTATTTTGCCTGCTTCCGCTACTCAATGCCATCAGAATCTAGCTGCTTTGGCCTTCCAGTGTGGACTGAAAACCAGCATCCTTCAGGTCTTGAGCAGCAGACCAACTGTGCTGAGGCATCCAGCCTCATGAACCGGCAGCTACTGGACTCTGTTGTGCTGATGACCACGGTTGGATTACCCAAGCCCTTCATGTAAGCCAATCTAATACATTCCTTTCATAACGCATATTCATCCTATTCCTTTCTGCTAGAAAACCTTGACTAATATGGTTTCCAACCCTCCCAGCAGAGGAAAGGGCAGTCTGCTCCATAGACTCTTGGAAGATCAGAAGCTAGAGCAGTGGTACAGGTAGAAACCAGGGCCAGGAGGGACGACAGGGAGGCTTGGATGCACCCAAGCTGGTAGCTGCAGGGATGTGAGCCCCAGGGAGGTCTCTGTGCTGTTTTCTACTCTCTATGAACTGTCCCAGGAATGCTTCCTGAGAATGGGAGAGGGTAGCCAGGAGGCTAGAGGGTAGAAGAGAGAAGAGTATTCTAAACACTCATCTTCTGAGAGTCAGGAAGCATTCGAAGTATGGAAATGTGGTAGGAGTGCCAGGCCACACTGCTAAGTACCCATTTGAGGTTAGCAATCATAACTTTGAAGCAAACCCAGTCAGCCAGGTTCAGTTGACCAAAGGAGGCTGAGCTGGGCTTCACAGAAGCAGGGGCTCTGCAGGTGAGTGTGATGGAGAGGATAGAAGAGCCAGACACTAGAAGGCATAGACAAGGGAGTAGCCACATGGAACCGGATGGTAAGGATCGAAGAGAGATCACCAGATGTCGGTCAGAGGATTGGCAGAGTCCAGTGGGCTTTGTGAATTTCTAGAGTTGAGGAGCATTCTCAGTGCTGGAAAGCAGTTTGAGAAACGGCCGCTTGAGACTCACAGTAGACAGAGCTTGCTAAGCATGGGGGCGTGGGACTGAACTCTGAAAGCATCCCCCATGAGGTGCAAGCCATCCTCATCATCTTTAGATGACACCAGAACCCATTTGATTAGGGTTTGGGAGGAGGAGGAGGAGGAGGAGGAGGAGGAGGAGGAGGAGGAGGAGGATAGCTAAGGCTTTGTGTTGGCTGGTTGCCTGCCCTTGTTCTGAGCCCTCCACACAGTTATTAACCCCTTAGTCCCTCAAAACAACACAATAAGGAGCCGGAAAGTTGGCTCACTGTTAGGAGCACGTACTACCCTTGCAGAGGACCTGTGTGGGGTTCCCAGCACTCACATTGGTAGCTTATAGCTTCCTGTAATTCCAACTCCAGGGAATTAGATGCCCTCTTCTGGCCTCCACAGGCATCTACATGCAAGTCTATGTACCTCCCACCTCCATACATGTAATTAACAATAAAAATCAATCTTTTTTAGTATGGAGGACATTATTTCTGTTTTCCATATGAGACACTAAGGTGCTAAGTGACTAGCTGCTGGTCACACAAGTGTGTCGATGCCTCTCTGGTATTCAGCATGGCCTCTATCTATAGCAGATGCACACAGGTAGGCCATGTTCTTTTCCCCAAATATTCACAGTTTCTGTCTCCAGGCCAAGAGTTTTAGGCGCATTCACATCAAAGGAACAATGGATTTTTGAAAGTGACTGTATGATTTTTTTTAAATTTTTTCAATAGTTTTACTTCTAGTAGCAATCTGTTTTGGTAGGTTTGTATCCACACATCGGAAGAATGACTTTGCCTGCTTTTAACATAAAACCTAAATAAGCCATGGCTTAAAGAAGACCCCAGGGAGGATTCTAGGACTGCAGGACAATTCAAGGCGTTAAAACAAAGTCCTCTGCCATTTTCTTGGCTTTTCCTTCATGGCTAGTTACAAATTAGCTGCTGCAGCCTCTGTAGAAGAGCTGATCTGAGCCTGAAGCCCCTTCAAGCAAAACACTGCTTACCAGTATTGCAGGCAGCAGGTGATTGACATCACCACTCTTAGAGCCTTTGTGAGCACTCGCTGATGACAGTTCCCCTATGGTCTTTCCTATCTGCAAGCAAGGCTGGAGAATGTCCTTTTTCATCTGGCTACATGTCCCTGTGAGGAAGAAGGTAAGGGTGAAGGCAGCAAGCTTGGATGGCTTGCACTGGCTCATGAGCCCTGAAGGACGTTATGGGGAAGGGGTGGCTGTGTGTGATGTGTGCACACGTTTGTGTTCAAATGTGCTTCCAGGAAACTCACTGTTAGACATCTCTATGACTCTCGGCCTTGTGTTTTGAGACGGTTTTTCTCACTGAACGTCTCAGCTATGTTGGCTGGCCAGCAAGCTCTTGGGCTCCACCTGGTTCTGCACCCCCCACCACCCCCAGTGCTGTGCTTACCCGTATGTGCAGCCATGCCCTGCTTTAAATGGATACCGGAATTCAAACTCGAATCCTCTTGTACAGCAAGCACCCTTACCCACCAACGCATCTCCCAGGCCCAGTTTTCAAGTTTTTTGCAGACTTATTTGACACGTGCGTGTGGAAGTTACTCATGGTGGGAGTATCCCAACAACTACAGCAGAACTGGGCGAACACCACGAGCTGAGGCCCTTCCCTCTCTCTGTGGAAAGCCCGTTGTTAAACATTTACCAGTACACCAGAATCGGGCGAGCAACCAGGACTTCCTGCTACAAGAGGCCTTTCCCCCTCCTTACCTTCCTCGGTTATTTCTGACTCATGAGTCAAATTTATTAATGATTAAGCAGGTAAATTTTTAAGTGCTCGCCATAATAGCTTCCCACTTCTTCCTTCCATAGTGGTTCTAGGCTCACCCATTTACATTCGCTCCTATCCTTCCCTTAGAGAGTGTGCAGTATTCTTTGCTAGTGGGTTGGAAAGCTCTTGACATTTCTGTTCAAGTCTTATTTTTAAATATCCTGACATATTAGTCTAGTAAGATTTGGACATGTTCAGAAACAGTCTCTGATTTTTATATTCCAGCTGTCACTAAGACAATCCACTTTTCTAAGGGATAATCTGACTCAAGCATGCCACTCGCTGTAAAATAATTCCTGCTTTCAAAATTAGTCCCGTGCTGTGCACTGGGCCTGGTGGTGCACGTCTTTACCCCAGCACTCGGGAGCAGAGGCAGGCAGAGCTCTGTGAGTTCGAGGCCAACCAGAGCCACATAGTGAGACCCCGTCACACACACACACACACATACACTCACAATACACACACACTCACACACACTCACACATACATACACACACTCACGCACATACACTCACACACATACACACACTCACATACATACACACACATACACACACACACTCACAATACACACACACTCACACACACTCACACATACATACACACACTCACGCACATACACTCACACACTCACACATACACACACTCACGCACATACACACACACACACACTCACATACACACTCACACCCGCTCACTCACACACACACTCACATACAAATCCGTGTGGAAAAAGAAGGTACTTGAAGTGCTATTGTTTCATCTTGGTAATAAGAAAAAGACAACGGCTGCTGCTGCTGTTTGTTTGTTTGTTTTCTGGCTCCACGAAAGGTAGTCTTCAGGGAGGAGGCCTCCAGGTCACGTCAGAAGTGCATGCTGTCTTCCGCATAGGGACTTACCTTCCACCTCTGGGAGCAACTAAGGGCAACAGCAATAGTCTATCATGTTTGGGGAGTCTGTTGGACAATCCTGACCATAAACTCAAAAGGAGACTTGTCACGCCTGCTGTTGGGGTGTTTGATAGATGGTCTTTGGCTCTTGGTGGGAACATTTTCAGCACAGTTGGGAAAATTTCATTTAAACTATACATGTATATCTATATACTGGTTTACAGATAGTATTGGTATTTTTAGGTAGCTAGTTAATAGTTTGATTCCTCCTGACTTTTTCAGACATCCATACTGTTATCTTACCCCACCCCCACCCTGTCCCTAATTAGAGCTCTACTCTGTTGTTCCCATTTTCTACTTCCGATTACATGTGCCCTGCTACCCCCTTTTGCCCCCTAGCTCCCGAAATGGTCCCCCTAGATCCCCCAATGATCCCCTGTTGTCCCCAAGCCCCTGCAATGGTCCCCCTTTTGCCCCCCAGCCCCCACAATGGTCCCCCCAGACCCCTCGGTGGCTCCTGTTGCTCCCCTAGCCCCCACAATGGCCCTTTTTACTTTCCTGGTTTCTATAGTTACTCCAGGTTGAAGATGTAAGGCTTAATGTGAGACTCCACGGCTGCCGTTCCAAATGCCAGTTCTAACTGTTAATTTCCGTGCACGATATGATTATTATATTAGCAAGGTTTTCATAATAAAATTTTAAAAAAGCAAACATGCATACATACATTTGCTTGCTCTCCTAAGTGTAAAGTCAAATCAGAATGCTAAGGTGGATGTCTAAATGAGACTGTTACCTATGTGGTGTCTTGGAAGATGTGGCCTTAGCTCTGTGGCCAGCTTGGCCCACCTGTCATGCCCCCCCAGGTACAGTCAGCAGAGCTCCATCTCCAGCAGTTCCCCTGCAGTAGGTTAGAGGCAGAGGGACAGGCTACCTCCTGTGTGGTGGGAAAAGCAGGACCTCCCTCACAGGATAGTGTCCTTCTCTTGTCCTCCAGGATTTCCCACTGAGTGCCTCATCTCCCTAGAGGAAGGCTAGCATAGGCTAGGACACGCTAGCGCAGGCTACCACTGTACTTTTCCATCTGAGACAAACTGAGCAGGTTAGTTTAGTTGTGTTTTTCCCCCAGATGAACCGAGGGATGAACTCTCTAAAGTTTGGATTTTTAGAAGCTCAAACATGAAACTTATTATAGTTGAATCACCACAATAGCCATCTATATTAAATTAGAGAAAGGATAGATGGAAAAGTTATTATAGGAAATCCTGATAAGAGAGAGAGGAAAAGATCTATCTAGTGAGCACTTGCTGAGTGTCTGCTGCCCGCTGGACACAGCTCACGGCCTCGGACTGTCGATGATGTACAGAGGCTTCATTTTGGACTGGGAGTTGTGTCACCACTGGGGACACATAAGCAAAGGACGTAGGCTAAGATGTGGTCCTTTAAATGTCAAGAAAAATCACAGAGTGAGGAATAGGGATGTCAGAGGCTGGATGGGGGTCTGTTTTAGCAGATGGCGAGAAAGACCTCTCTGAGGCCTCTGAGCTGAGGTACGGACAATGCAGATACTGAACAAGCTACAGATCCTGCCTGAACCCTTACCAGGACTTCGGATGTTATTCTAAGCATGATGGGAAATTATCATACCAGGGAAAGAAGGATTGGGATTACTTCTCCAGGATCCTTAATAGAAATATAAGAACTACCAAAAAAATTGCATTGACCCCAAAAGGCCATGGCTGTAAAATTTGAATGCTTTATGTAAACCCACAAGAGAGACAGTCGATAGGCAGGCTACCACAGAGAGCTGTGATGTTTCACCAGTCCCTTTTGTCATCAGTGTGATCAAATACTGTTGAAGCTACGGAAGGGAGGGGAGGTTTGTGCTGCTCACAGTTTGAGGGTACAGTCCGTGAAGGTGAGGAAGGCCTGGAGGCCAGACAGTGAGGCAACGGGTCACGTGGCGTCTGCAATCAGGAAGCCCTGAGAGGTGATGTTGGTGCTCCGCTCCCATTCTCCTGTTCACTCATCACGACACCCCGCCTTGGCATGATGCCCCCACACTTCAAGTGTTTCTTCCCACCTAGTTAACCTAATCTAGAAACTCCTGCACAGATAGCCACTGGACATTATCTCCTAGGTCTCTAGATTCTATCCAGTTCACAGTATTAGCCGTCACACTCGGGTGGGCCAGTGCTTGGTGGGCGCAAACAGGAGGTGCTTTGGGCAGGGGCTGTGGGTCGAGACAGTAGGGCACTGCATGTAGATGATGAGAGCTTCAGCTGGACTGCAGTTAGGCAAGGTCGCTTTTATTATTTTATTTTTATTATTATTTAGAGTACTCCCATGCTGTGGCAAGTGTGTGAAGGTCAGAGATTGAGGTACTGGAGTCTGTTCTCTCCAACCACGTAGGTTCTTCCCAAGGTCAAGCCCAGGTTGTCAGACTCAGCAGCAAACACTTTAATCCACTGAGTAATCTCACTGGCCCCAGGAAAGGTAGCATTGAGAGATGTTCACCTCACATTTCACATTTCCCAGCCATTCTTCCCACAACTGGAAAATGAAGAATAAACAATAAACATGCTCCAATATCTTCCATATTAAAAATACAGACATAAAACATTATAAAAAATATAGTATGCACCTCGAGGCTCCCATTTACCCTCCTGCTCTCTGCTTTCTACCTGCACATTGTTATGTGACAAGGCTTTTCCCTGGGGGGACACAACACACACATCTGTTCATCCCAGTTAAGGATCCCAGCACAGATCAAAGTACAGATACCACCAGAGTCCAACTTGGTGAACCAGTGAGTTTTCTTGGGGTTACTTTCAGGAATATGGATGAGGGGTGACTTACATGAGGAAATAACTCAAAGGCGGCTGCATCACCAAAGCCCACTCCAGCATGGATGACAGCTCACAGAGCTGGGAACCTCGTGCACACTGTACACCCTGCAGGCAGCTCCACAGGCTGGAGAGTGTCTGCTCCGGTGCCTCAGTTGGTATAAACCTCTTCACGGCAGCTGGTCTGATTCCTGCCTCTTCCAGGCAGCTGGTCTGGTCTCAGAGTTTTCTCGGCAGCTCTGTTTGTCTGAGAATGTCAGCTTTTATTGCTTACTCTGACAGGGAGAGGTCTAATGGATCTGGTCAGTTTCAGGGACTTCCTTAAGCTGTTTTGAGCTGTTTACCTTCCTGCTTAAGGAGCTTCCTACAAGATGGAATGTTTAATCCCTGAGGACACTGTTACACAGCAAACAGACGCCACATGCCCTTCGCCACCGCGATGAACCTCATCCCTTCTTATACTGTGAGTCAAGATCGACCTTGATCTCCTCAAGCTGCTTCTGGCAGGCATTTCATCACAGCAAGAAAAGTAAGGAAGACACCCATCTCCTCAGCACCACTGATAACCCAGCTTCTGTTTATGCCATGCTGCTTGAGTACTCTTAAGGAGCCAGGCACTGCACCCCGCTGGATGGACTCTGTGTGCAGTTATCCTTGGCTACAATGTCCTCCATACTGCCAAATCTGAATTCAGACTTTTCAGTCTTCGTTTTGCTGAATGGCCCAGATTCACTATACATTAATCCTTCTTTCACAGTCAGAAAGTTTGGCTTTTTAAAACACTGGAATTAAATCATCTGTTCATTCCTAGAGGACTAGTTAACAAAAGGAGTATTTTGGAGGCATGATAGGGAATTAAAATTGTGTCTATGCTATAGGGTATATCAAGTGAAGAAAGTAAAGTAGGAAAAATGTGTATACTATGATACTGTTTATCTTTAAAAGGTGGAGGGCTGGAGTTGAAAAGATGATTCAGTGGTTTGGAGTGCTTGCTGCTCTTCCAGAGGCACCACGTTCCGCTCTCAGCTCCCGCGTTGGGCGCTTCACAACAACCTGTAACTCTCATTCTAGGGAGTCAGACTCTCTCCTCTGGTCTCTGCTCTTACACACATGCATGCATGCTTGCACACATGCATGCATGCATGCACGGATACACACGCAAATAAAACAAATCTTCACAAAAGCTTGTGGCCTGTGAAGATATAAACAATTTAAAGGATAGTGAAAGAATAAACCAGAACATATTTAAAAGTTACATAGATTTGAAAAAGAGAAATAGAATGGAAACTGGACTTTTCTGACTATAACATGTTCTGTGAATGTAATATTGAACCATGGTTATAGTTTACACAATTATAAAGCAAAAGTATTCTTTTGAAGAAGTAAAAAATAAAAATAAAAATGAAACAAATCAACCTGTGGATGCAGCCTGTGACACAGAGGGGAATTATTTTAAGTGTCTTACGAAAATACAGTCACCTTGCTAGGCATGGAAGCACACACTTTCAGTTCCATCACTTGGGAGACAGAAGCTGGCAGATCTCTGTGAGTCTGAGGCCAGTCTGGTCTACACATAAAGTTCCAGGACAGACAAGGCTATGAGACCATGTCTCAAAAAACCAAAAACCAAGCAACAACAAAAAAGATATAGTTACCTGATTTAATTCTTTAGTAGGATATAATCTAAAGACAAAGAGATCTGAAAAAAAAGGAAAGAAAAGAAAGAAAGAGAAAGGAAGGAAGGAAGAAAGACTATTTTCCATAGTCATGTCATTAATAATACTTGACATTTTGAATTTTAAATTGTAATAAAATATAAGACAAAACTAATTATTTTAACATTGTTACAAACCATGATTGGGACATTGCCAGGACTCTGGAACCAGATGAGCCATGGGAGTTTCATCCACAAACTTGCACTCTTTGCTTCATCTGTAGAATTCTTAGCTCCACGTCACAAGCTTCTGAGAAGTTAGGAGATTTACATATGCGGGCTGGGTTGTCATGACTGCAAAAGTAGAGACAACACTTAGCAGGTAACGATGTTTACAATTTATATGGATTTCCTTGTTAGTGGAGGAGCATTTAGATGTCTGAAAAGCACTGTGCCAAAAGGAAGAGTTTTTCATAACAGCATAGTTAATATGGAGGAAATATAGACAGGCAGAATAAAGTCAACCAAATTGTGATATGCATTCAACATACTCGTGTGTATGCGTAATATATGTATATATCACACACACATACACTACATTAACAATAAGTTACATAGTTTGCAATAAAAACTTGAGTCCTACTCATTTGAATTTTATTTGAATTTAAACCAACAACAAAGACATTGATTCATTCACAAATATTTATTGAGCACTGTCTTTAACTGTCAACTTGACATAGCCTAGAGTCACCTGAGAAGGAAATCTAGGTTGAGGGATTGTCCAGGTCTGATTGGTATGTGGGCATGTCTGTCTGCCTGTCTGTCTGTCTGTTTGTCTGTGTGTGGGGGTGATTTCTGTTTAATGTAGGAGGGCACAGTCCACTGTGGGCAGCACCATCCCCTGGGCAGGTGGGCTTAAGCTGCCTTAGAAAGTTAACTATTAGCCAGCCTGCAGGGGAACCAGCAAGCACTATTCTTCCACGGTGGTTTCTGGTTCCTCCTTGAGTTTCTGCCCCGACTTTCTGCAATGATGGACTGTGACCTGTACGCTAAAATAAGCCCTTTCCTCTGTTAACTTGCTTTTGGTCAGAGTGTCTTATCACAGCAGCAGAAAGGAAACCAGAACAACTCTAACTGTGCACGGTGTTTTGAACACGTTGCTACCCTCCAGCAGCTCACAGGGAGGAGTCTCACATACAGGACAATTCATACAGATGGGTAACACCGGGAGCCAACGCCAAACTAGCACGTATGTAATTCCCAGACACCCCTTGCCATTGTTTTGAATTGCCTTTGTGTGTGGCGTCTCCTCCCTATGAGCTACCTGAGGACAGCAATGTATTCAAAACATCTTAGCACAAGATCTTTGCAGGGTATCATTTTTCTCAGCTTCCCAAATGCCTGTGCTTTGAAATCCCCCTGCTTAAAGGCCTCCAATTGATTTTGGTTTTTTTGTTTTTCGTTTTTTCTTTCCTGAATTAGATATAAATGTTTTTGTCTTTTAAATATGGTCTCCTATGCATCCCAGGCTGGCCTCAAACCTGTGATCCTCCTGCCTTGGGTTCCAAAGTACTGGAATATAGGTATGCACCATCTCAAGGTATAAACATTTTAGCTAAGAGAGGTGCTGTGGCTTTTCAAAATTCCACTCTTTCAAAACTCTTCCACATACTAAATAGCAAGAACTATTTCTGACTACTTTATTTATTTAGGTTTATTATGTGATGATAAATGTCAAAATAAGAAAATGTTTTAAGGAGTACCAGAAAACCCCCATCAATATGCTTTCCCACAACACGACAATCTTTTTTTTAATCAAATAAAACCCACCCCTTCACACAGGCAAAGCGACTCAGCAGGCAGAGGCACTTGCTTCTATACCTGACGACCCAAGTTCGATTCCCAGGTGAGACCCAAGGGTGGAAGGAGAAAATTGACTCCTAAAAGTTGTCCTCTGGCCTCCACAGACATGTTACAGTGTGAGCCCTTCTCTCCATCTCTAATAAATATTCTTCCTTCTCAATAAGTGTGGGCAACCCTGCCGGGCGGTGGTGGCACATGCCTTTAATCCCAGCACTCGGGAGGCAGAGGCAGGTGGATCTCTGTGAGTTCGAAGCCAGCCTGGGCTACCAAGTGAGTTCCAGGAAAGGCGCAAAGCTACACAGAGAAACCCTGTCTTGAAAAACCAAAAAAAAAAAAAAGTATGGGCAACCCTGCCTCTTTCAGTTACTCTTTGGTGAAATAAAAACGATAGTGAGTTTTCAGTGCAGGCATCCTGGGATCAGAAGCACTTTCGGCAGCTTCCTTTACCTGGAGCCTCCCACTCCTCCCTCCTCAGCAGCAGGTAGACTAACTCAAGTGTCTCTCCTAGTGCTGGCCCTACAACTATAGAGTGCTGGGCTTAGGTGAGTCAACACCGGCTAACCCGCAAATGAAGGGCAACGTCGTCCGGAATGAGTCTTAGGACACCTCTTCTGTTGTACGTTGTGGTTCATGTGCTAGAATATCTGGCATCAGGCCCAGAAAATCAAGATCGACTTCCTCTCCTTCGAAAGTTTCACTTCCTCTCTGTGGGGATACTCCTCCGTGGGAGAATTCTCTTTGCTTCAGTTTAGCTCACGGGACCTGGACGGAAGCCCTCTGCCACACAGGCCTTCTTCCCAGAGCGTGTGTACCAATGTGCTCCTGCTTCTCACTCCCCAGGGAGATTCTTAGTGAGCAGAAATGAAGCAGCATTCATCTTCAATCCCCTCTGTCCTGCTTGGATGCTTTCATGTCCACTAACTCACTGGATCACTTTTTCGTCCAATGAGTACTTACAGCATCTATGAGGCCTGCTGTAGGGGAACAAGCCACGCAAGACTCCTGCTTCCGTAGAAGTGATGTCCTGTGGATCCCAGGAATACCCGGGGAGGTGGCTCCCAAGAGGCAGCCTGCTAGTGTTGGAAAAAGCACCTTGAAGAGCCGGATTGCACAAGACTGCTTCTTCCAAGGACTCCCACGCCTCTCCTCTGGGTCCATTTTTCTCACAGATGAATGGTGTGCTTTCTTTTCGTCACCTCCTCCCCACGTGCAGGAAATATGCACAGAATGAACTGCATGCAGGTGTTGAGAGAGTACATCTTAGTAAACTCAGCAGAGACCGTGAGGGGATGACTCACTGCAGAGATTCATGTCACCCATGTGTCTGGAATGATTTTTACTAGCTTTCAGTGCAAACACAGTACTCCACTTTTAAGTGTTTGAGCACCCACCTGCCCTGAGTGACAGGAAGTCCCCTCATCCACCACCCTACAGCTTACTGAGTTCGAAGGATCCCAGTCTTGCTACAGAGAGCCAGGAAGAGAGAGAAAACGAAAGTGTCTTTGCCACCAGAAGTTAAAGATGGACCCCGAACATTCCAATGCTAAGGGCGTTTGCTCCTGGGTGCTGGACTCAGTCTGTTTCCTCCCATGCCTCCCATGCCATCACTTGAGCTCTGAGGCCACATCTGTTTTGGATTGTACGTGCTCGGTCATTCCCCATAATGCTTAGCACTTTACCAGTTGGGCCAAGGCTAGAAAAGAACCAGCTACAGTATGTCATGCTGGAAAACACCATTCCCACAAAAAACTGGTTTCATCTGTCTTAGCATCTTGGGCCACACAGGCACATCCTGCCAGGAGTCATACAAATGCACACATACACAGAGGAAAGGTGACATTTCTTCCCAACAAGAACACTCAGTCGGGAACACGGACACCTACACACAAATGCTCACAGGGAAGGATTGTCTCTCTGCCCGATGTTTCCAGGGCATGGAGGGCTCTTAACAGATTTGCTTCAATGAAGCACTATTCTTAAGAGAACTTGTCCTCCCTCCCAAGCCTCTGCTAACAACTATTCTACTGTTGAGTCCTGGACAACCAGTGTTTTAAGATTTCATATTGGTGAGATCACGGAGTGTTTGTCCTTCTGTGTAAGACTTATTTCACTTAACACAGCATCTTCCAATTCCACTCATGTTCTCACAAACTCAAGGATTTCATCCCTCCTTGTAGCTGAACAGATTTTCATCGTATTTATTACTGGATTCTCTTTACCCCATCCATTACTTGACACTTACATTGTTTTTATTGAAAGCTTTACATGCTTAAAGATTATGAAAGAAGTTTGTGCACAGTAAGAAATTCTGTAAAGCTAGAGAAAGGCTCAGTGGCTAAGAGAGCATTCTGCCAATGCAGAGGACTCAGATTTGCTTGCCAGAAGCCATGTTGGGCGACTCATAACTAGGGGATCTGAAACCCTGTTCTGACCTCCAAGGGCACTCACACATGCACGTATCCACACAATACAGATCACTTAAAAAGAAAATAAGTCTTGCCAGGCGGTGGTGGCGCATGCCTTTAATCCCAGCACTCAGGAGGCAGAGCCAGGCGGATCTCTGTGAGTTTGAGGCCAGCCTGGTCTACTGAGCAAGATCCAGGACAGGCACCAAAAACTACACAGAGAAATCCAGTCTCAAAAAAAAAAAAAATAAAAATAAAAATAAATAAATAAAATAAAATAAAACAAATCTTTAAAAAAGTAATTCCAAAGTACAAAGATATTCTACTCACCTGCCACTAAGTGTCTTTTTTGGAGTTACTGAGCCCACACTCATTCCTTAGCCCTGTGGCCTGACTCATCCTCCACTATGATAGAACCCCCTCTGAGGTCCTGAGGCAAACCTTCCACACAGACGTTCTATTAGCCTCTCACTCTGTAGCCTTCTGGCTACAATGACCTCTTCTTTTACAAACATTCTTGCTGTCTTGAGCTGTTGCAACATCCTGGTCCTTCCTCTGCCTTCAGGAGTCTCCTTTATCCCAGGTCTGCCCAGGGGGCTTTTGTCCTTTCCTTCCTTCTATCTACTCAGGGATCTCCCTGGAGGATGTCTTCAGCTCCCAGGACTGTAAACATGTTGACTTCACCTGTCTGACATGAACTCACCTCTGGAGTTTCGAAGCGCCAGCCAGCTGGCTGCTTGTCATGGCTGCGATTTTATTTCAAAGTCAGCTTGTCACAGCCACAGCCTCCTGCTTACATCTATTTCTACTAGTGTTCGTGCACTTTGGGGCCAGAGAGGTGACATGTTGGTCATTTTTCCTCCAGTGCCCTGTGGATTCCTCCAAGGATCTGTCCCCGCCTCTTCCTTCTCTGTTCTAAGCTCATTCATCTCCCTGCTGTTTGACTGCAGGATTTATTTATGTTTTCTTGTTTGTGTTAGGACAAACGAGACAAAGGACAGAGCATTAACTTTCGATATAGCCTTTTCAAACAGAACGTTCTTAGTCCATTTTCCTTGCCCTCTCTTTTTCCTCTTTCACATCACATAACTTTTGTCCCCTCCCCTCCCCAGCACCTTTTTCCTTCTTGACGGCCTTTTTAGCTCTTTTGTTTTTCAGCCTTTCCCCACGACTCAGTGGTCTGCAGATGAGAACGAACATTCAGTTTTTATCTTTCTGGGTTTGGATAACTCTGCTTAAGATACAATTTTCCTTCAAATTTCATAATTTATTTTTCTTTATAGCTAAATAAATACAACCTTTTCATTATCTATTCATCTGTTGATGTACATCCAGGCTGTTCCATTTTCTTGCTACTGTGAACAGAGCAGCAATAGGCATGGCCGGCAAGCACCTCTGTGGCAGGATGCAAGCAAATCCTTTGGGTATATACCTGGAAATGGGGCAGCTGGGTCATACTGTTGTTCTAATTTAAATTTTTGTGGAAACTTCATAATGATTTTAAAACATGATTTCTATTATCTTTCTTTTTTTTTCTTTTTCTTTTTCTTTTTTTTTTTTTTTGTTTTTCGAGATAGGGTTTCTCTGTGTAGCTTTGTGCCTTTCCTGGAGCTCACTTGGTAGCCCAGGCTGGCCTCGAACTCACAGAGATCCGCCTGGCTCTGCCTCCCAAGTGCTGGGATTAAAGGCGTGCGCCACCAACGCCCGGCCTCTATTATCTTTCAAAATTGTGTGTGCATGTGTGTGCAGGTGTCCACAGAGGCCAGAGGCATCAGATGCCCCAGAGTTGGAGCTACACATATTTGTGAGTCACCTGATATGGGTGCTGGGAACTGAACATGGGTCCTCTGGAAGAGCAAGAGATGCTTTTAAGCACTGAGCTATCTCTCCAGCTCTCTCAGTACTGGTTCCTGTAATGGGTATTAGTTTACTATCCCACCAGTAGTGATAAATGTTTCCACGTCCCCAGATCTCAGCAGCACTTGCTGTTAGATTTCTGGAAGCTAGCTATTTGACTGGCATGAGATGGAATTGCAAAGTATTTTAATTTGCATTTTCTTTTTTAAACTTTCTTCTTATTTATTCAATGTGTCACATCATTGAATCACATCACAAGCATCTTAATCCCATTCATTTCCCTGTCCCTTTTCGTCTGCCCTCTGCCCCTGCAACACCTCCCCCCCAAAAAAGAAAGAAAATTTAAGAGAAAAAAAGAAAAGGAAAAAATTAAAAATCTCGTCATGGAAGCTGTAGTGTGGCACAGTGAGTCACACAGTAAGGCCCCGTCCATGTGTCTTTCCGTGCAAGTGTCCATCGCAAAGAGTCACTGGTCTCATTTGAGGTCTCTGGATTTGCATTTTCTTAATGTTGAACATTTTTTAAAACACTTACTGGCCATTTGTATTTATTCTTTTGAAAAACTGTTCATTTTATTAGCCCGTTGTTGACTGGCAGTTTTAGTGGAAGAGTGATGTTTAAATTTGCAGTTCTTTATATAAATATTCTATATATCGTCACCTGTCTGATTTTCTTCCATATTGTGGGATGTCTGTTCACCTTGCTGATAGTTCCTTTTGCTGTGCACAAAGGTTTTCATTTCATGTAGTCTCATTTGCTGATTCCGAGGTATTTCCTGTGCCCTTGGAGTCCTGTTCAGAAAGGTCTTGCCTGTCTTCTATGCTTATCTGTAGCAATTTCAGTGTTTCAGGTTTTAAATCAAGGTCCTTGGTCCACTTTGAACTGATTTTTGTGCAGGATTAAAGATGTGGACCTAATTTCATTCTTTTGTAGGTAGATATCTAGTTTTGCTGAAACAATTTGTTGAATAGAGTCTTTTCCTTCTATCCGTTTTTGACACCTTTGTGAAAAAATTAGGTGACGAAAGCTGCATGGGTTATGTATTAGTCTGTGTGTGTGTGTGTGTGTGTGTGTGTGTGTGAGAGAGAGAGAGAGAGAGAGAGAGAGAGAGAGAGAGAGAGGTGCTCGTACCATGCAGATTTTGTCACTTTAGCTCTGCAGTATAATTTGAGGTCAGGTGTTATGATAATTGCAACAGTATTCTGCCTGCTTAGATGTTCCAGCTGTTCGTGATCTTCTGTGTTTTTACATGTTCTGTGATCTTCTGTGTTTTTACATGTTCTGTGATCTTCTGTGTTTCATATGTTCTGTGATCTTCTGTGTTTTTACATGTTCTGTGATCTTCTGTTTTAAATGTTCTGTGATCTTCTGTGTTTTTACATGTTCTGTGATCTTCTGTGTTTCATATGTTCTGTGATCTTCTGTGTTTTTACATGTTCTGTGATCTGTGTTTTTACATGTTATGTGATCTGTGTTTTAAATGTTCTGTGATCTTCTGTGTTTTTACATGTTCTGTGACCTTCTGTGTTTTTATATGTTCCCTTTTCTTCTCTCTTCCAGTCAACCTCACACCATTCTCCTTCACTTGTGTTTCTTTTTGAACAGTTTCTGCTCCTACGTTTTAAATTTATGAGCTTTTTCTGTAGTTTCCACTCTTCTTTCCATCTCAGGAATGCATTTTTCATCTCAACCTTTTTATTTATCTTTGCTCTGTTTGGATCTTTACTGTTCATGTCTGTTCTAAAAATGCTTTTTGATTTTGTTTGTTGTTTTCTACCTTCTAGAACATATGGAGAGTATTGCTGTGCCACCCTAACATCCTCAGCCTCCGATTCTCCTCCACATTGTAGGTCATACTTGTCTTTGAACTATTTTCTTCTGGAAATTTTGATGGCATACGAGGCATTGTGAATTTCCCGATGCTGTACTCTGGGTATTTCTTCAAATATTCTCAGACACTGTTCTAGGATTCATTTAAGCGCCAGGAGACAGGCTGCCAGTTTCCAGAGCTTATTGTTAAGATTTCTTAGGTAGGGCCAAAACAGACTTTAGGGCCAGTTTGGCCCTGTTACTGAAGCTTTTACAAATACTCTATATTGAGTGCCTTGTGCAGATTGTACTGCTCTGTGTGATCTGTGAGAAATTCTCTGTTCCTTTCTAGTGACTTAAAAAAATTATTTATTTACTCACACACATGTGTAGTTGGACTTTTTCTATTCTGTCAGCCAGCTCCCAAATAACCACACGGAGACTTATTATTAATTATAGAAACATCGCCTAGGCCTGTTTCTAACTAGTTATTCTAACTTAAACCAACCCATTTCTGTTGATCTACATTCTCCCACATGGCTTTTACCTCTATCCTATCTGTGTGTCTGACTCATTCTGCCTCTGGATGGCTTCTCTCTGTGTCTCCGCCCTTCTTCTTCTCAGCGTCCTCTCTGCCCTAAAGTCCTATCTAGCTATTGGCCAATCAGCTTTTTATTAAACCAATCCAAATGACAAATCTTCACAGTGTACAAAAAGATTATTCCATGACACATATGTGTATGTGTGAGTGCATGTCTGTGTGTGTGTGTGTGTGTGTGTGCGTGCGCATGTGTGTGCGTGTATGCACCATGGTACATGTTTGGAGGTCAGAGGACAGCTTGCAAGTCATTTCTCTCCTTCCACCATGTGGGTCCTGAAGATCAAGCTCAAATCATCAGGCTCAGCAGGTGCCTTTAAAGCCAGCCAAGCCATTTCATCAGAGCTCTGGTGGCCCTTTCTGTGGCACTCAGCATAAGCACACACAGATCAGTAATTTGCTGAAAACTCATGTGATCCCCTCTGCAGATATCTCAAACTCTGTCTGAGTAACCATCTGTCTGGTACGTGAGCCTACAGATTCTGGCTGCCTGCATACCCATCTGTGTCTCCTCAACTCCACGAGCCACTGGTACTCCAGCCTGGCAACTTCCCAAGCACTAAACTGTGATCATCCTGGGACTTACCCTGATAATTTCTCTCTTAGGGATTGCTGTCCCATATCACCTTATGTTCAGTGTTCAGAAGTGTTGTGTTTAACACTGAATCCTCGGGTGATCTGGAATGCATTTTTCCTTTGAATTGGTACACAATAGGGGTTATGAATGGGACTATGTCTTCTCTCCCATTGTGACTGGATTTGGAGCTGGGCATAAAGAGGAAACTAAAGTCAAATGAGGTCATCAGGGCAGGTACCTGATCCAGGGAGGCTTGGCCTTTAAGAAGAAAGTAACACATCACTGATGTATGTGTGCAGAGGCAAGGGGCTTTGAGCTCAGTGGCCATCTGCAAGCTGAGGCTGGAAGGGTCTCTGGAAATGGACCCTGCTGGCACCTGGATCTTATACTACTAGCTTCCAGAACTGTGAGAAAATAAATGTATAACATTTAAGAATTCTGGCTTATAATACAGAATTATTGCAGCTCTAGAATATTTATGTAGCAATACTCCAACTTTATTGGTGGATAACCAGTATACTAATTGGTTTTGTTTTTGTTTTGAGACAGGGTCTGAATATGTAGCTCTTGCTGGCCTGGAATTCACTTTATGATTCAGGCTACTTTCCAACTCACAGAGATCCATCTGCCTCTGTCTCCAGAATGCTGGTATTAAAGGTGTGTGCCACCAAGTCCAGCTGAATCAATGGTCTTATTTTTCTGCAATGCAACCTCTGCCATACCCCACTTCTCTGGTTTCTGAGCTCTCTATTCTAGCCCACTGATCAATATGTTGACTCTTACACTAAAACGACACTATCCCAGTTGCTAGAATCTTCAATGCTTTAGCACCAAATGGGAAATGTATCTGATTTATTCTGTATTAATACTACTGATGGCTCTTGGTTCTGGGGAGATGGCTCCATGGATAAAGTGTTTGTTGCACAAACATTGGGACCTGAGACCAGATCCCCAGAACCCACATAAAACCCAGGGGCATCATTACATGTCTACAACCCCAGCACTGTGGAGGCAGAAACAGGTAGATGCCAGGGTTCACTGGCCAGCCATTGGAGCCAAATCAGTGAGTTCTAGGTTCATTGAGAGACCCTGTCTCAAAACATATGATGGACAATAGAGGAAGACACTCAATGGTAACCTCTGATATCCACTCCTGCGCACACACGTGTGCTGATTCATGCCTCCCCCATCTTACCTGTGTACAAACATGCAACACAGACACCCATACAACACACACAGGGGCAGAGAGCATACTGGTGATTCTTCTGAACAGGTATTGGAATTAGTTGCCAAGAACCACCAAAAGCATCAGGGGGGTTTCAGTTATGCTACATTGAAACTGTAGATCAATTTGGAGAGTGTTAATATGTTTAAACCATTGTTGTCTTGTGTTAGCCTGGCTTTTTGTCTCTGTAACCCAACATCTGGGATAACAGTTTCAGGGAAGAAAGATTAATTTCAGCTCATGTTTACAGAGATCTATTCATGGACATCTGGCTTTATTGTTTGAGGCAAAACAGTGGAGTGGTATAAAGCTGTCCACATCGTGGCAATCAGGAAGCATGGCAAGAAAGGACACCTGTGCTCGTGGGCCTCCCCCTTAAACTTTTCCGTCACCCAGTTTACGGATAGTGCCACCTACATTCAGGGCAGCCCCCCCCACCTCCATTCTCTGGACACATCATCACAGACACCCAACACTGTGCTATACTGATCTCCCAGGCCTTTCAATCTAATCAAGTTCATAGTCAAGATGAACTGTACTTCCTTTTCCTGAACGTGGGATCAGTCACAATGCATTGAGATTTTCTTCAACATTTTACAATACAATTTTATAGGATAGCCATGAAAGTTTTGCACTTTTTGTGAGATTTATTCTTAAATACATTTTAATTGTTGCTATGATTATAAATGGATTTTAAAAAGTTTTCGATTTCAATTTTTAATCAAGCTGCTTTCTCATAGTTCATACATTCTATCAAAATCAATAAAAAGAACAAAAATTGTGACTTTATTTTCTAAGAATATCATTAGGTAATACAGTAAAATTAAAGAATCAATCAAGGTAAAATAGTCATATGTGATATACTGCAACATACAGATTGTGCTTCCCAATCCAAGGTCATGTTTCAGTGCATACTAGTCAACACAGCATGTTCTGTGGTGACTTAGGCACATAGACTAACAAAGCCTTCTGAGAATTCTGTTCAGATCTCTAGCTCATAATTTGGTCGCACTGTCTGTTTCTTGACAGGTTGCTTTTTGAGTCCTTGTGTTTTCTAGCTATAAACCCTCTGTGGGGTATGTGGCTTGTAAAGATTTTCTCACATTCTGTGGGCTGCCTTACCTGAGTGACTGATTGCTTTCTGGACAGAAGCTTTTCAGTTCCACGAGGTCCCATTTGTCAACTGTTTGCCTTATTTCCTGGGTGGCAGTCTTTTTTAGAAAGTCCTTATCTATGTCTATATCTTGTGAGGCACTCTCTACCTTCCCTTCCAGCAGTCTCCAAGTTTTTGGTGTATGTTGAGGGCTTTGGAGTTGATTTTTTGATAAGGCTGGGAGCTAAGCATCTAGTTTCATTCTTCTACATGTCCACACCCAGTTTTTCCAACACTGGTGAAGATGTCTTTTTTCCATTGTATGTTTTTGGCATCCTTGTTAAATGTGGCTGTATTTGTATGGATGTAAGTCTGGATGTTCTGTTCTAGTCCACTACATTTCCGTTTTTATGCCAGTTACTATGGTGTTTATGTTATTATGGTCTGTAGTATATCTTGAGACTGGGTATGGTAATGCCTCTAGCGTTATTCTTTTTGCATTGGATTGCTTTAGTTATCCAGGGTCTTTTGTGTTTCCATATGAATTTTAAGATAATTTTTTTCTTTGAAGAATGACACAGGAATTTTGATTGGGATTACATCAAATCTGTATAATGCTTTTGGTAGTATGGTCATTTTCACAATATTAATTCTACCAACCCATGAGCATGGGAGGCTTTTCTATATTGTTTCTATTTCTTTCTGAAGAGTTTTAAAGTTTTCATTATAGAGGTCTTTCACCTCCTTGGCTAGATTAACTCAAAGATATTTTTCAAAGCTACTGCCAATGAGATTGTTTCCTATTTTCTTTCTCATTGTATTTTTTTGTTGTTGCAGGATATTTGATCGCACTATGAAACATGGAGACTTTGTTAATAAAATCAACCTTGGATTGGGGGTGGAGCCTGCAACTAGATGACAGGAACTAACCATAGAGAGTCTGAGGACCCAGGAAGAAGGATAGAGACACACAGGAAGGAATAGGGAAGGACTTAGAGATTTGCAGTCTTTTTGATTTGGGACACATGGAGAGACATTCGCTTGCTGGGTCTCTGGCCAAAAGGAAGGTCAACTGGTTGCTTCTCAGCCCTTCTGAGCTATCAGGTTTTCACCCCAACATCTGATTGCAGAGCAAGAGTTAAAATATCAGTAGATTCAGGTGTAGCCACTAAGCCAACAGAAAAACAACATTTTGTATGTTAATTTTGTATCCTGTCAGTTTGCTGAAAGTTCTAGGAGTTTTCTGGTGGAGTTTTTAGGGTTTCTTATGATCATATCATCTGCAAACAAAGATAATTTGACTTATATTCTTATTTGTATCCCTTTTATGTCCTTCTCTTGTCTTACATGGAAAAGAGGGGGCAATGTTACTTCTTTGAGTTTTTCTCCATTTAGCATGATATTGGCCATGAGTTGGTTGTATATAGCCTTTACTATGTTGAAGTATGTTTCCTCCAAAACTAGTCTTTCTAGGACTTTTATTATGAAGGGATGCTGGATTTTTGTCAAAGGTTGTTTTTGCATCTATTAAGATGATCATGTGATTTTTGTCTTTATTTTCATCTATATGATTTATTATTTTTAGCCACTTGGATAGGCTGAACTATTCTTGCTTCTCTGGAATAAAGTTAACTTGATTATGGTGAATGATTTTTTTTATGTGTTCTTGTATTTGGTTTGCAATTATTTTGTTGAGAATTTTTGGATTTTTGTTTATGAGGGATATTAGTCTATAGCTCTCTCTTGTTTTGCTGTGTGTTTATCTATTTTTAGTGTTGGGGTCGTAATGGCTTCATAGAAGGAGTTTAGAGTGCCCCTTCTGTTTCTATTTTGTAGGACACTTTTAGAAGCTCTAGTGTAGCTCTTCTCTAAAGGTCTGGTAGAATTTTGCTGTGAATCTACCTGTACCTGAGCTTTTTGAGTTAGTAGATTTTTTTTTTAAGATTTTGAAACTTTATTTTATATGTATGAATGTTTTGCCTGCTTGTATGTATATGCATCACTTGCAAACTTTATGTTCTCAGAGGCCAGAAAAGGGGGTTGGATCCCCTGGAACTGAAGTAACAGATGGTTGTGAGCCACTATGCAGGTGCTAAGAATCAAACCTGGATCCTCTACAAGAGCAGCGAATGCTCTAAACCGTTGAGCCATCTCTCCAGCCCCAGTAGATTCTTTTTATGTTTGCTTCAATTCCCTCTTGTTGTAGGTCTGTTTAAACTGTTGATGCCATCTTGATTTAACTTTCATGAGTCAGTCAGATGAATCTAGAAATTAATCTATTTCTTTCGGGTTTAGCAACTTATTAAAATATAGATTTTTAAAGTACGCCCTTGAGATTTTTCTGCATTTCCTTGGTATCTGTTGTGATGTCTCCCTATTCATCTCTAATTTTATTAGCCTGAATCTTCCTTTCCTTCCTTTGGTTAATTTAATTAAGGGTTTGACAGTCTTGTTTATAGTTTCAAAGAGCTAATTCTTCATTTTATTAATTCTTTGTATTATCTTGCTTGCTTTCATTTCATTAATTTTCACTCATGGTTTGATTATTTCTTCCCATCCTCTGTTTTAGGTTGAGATTCTTCTTGAAGCATATCATTAAGTTGTTTATTTGTGCTCTTTCTGATATTTTTAAATGTAGAAACTTAGAGGTACATGTTCCCTTATAGGACTGTTTTCATTGTATCCAAGAGGTTTGTATATTGTGTAAATTTTTAAAATTTCTTTCATGATTTCTTCAATGTTCCATTTAGTAGTGTGTTGTTTGTCTCCATGAGTTTGTGTATTTCATGGAGTTTCTTTTTCTGTTTATTTTAAGCTTTATTACACGGTGATCAGATAGAATACATGAAGTCATCTCAATTTTTCTAATTTGGGGAGATTTTCTTTGTGTCCCAGTATGTAGTCTACTTTAGAGAAACTTCCATGGGTTTCTCAGACGTGCCTTCTGTAGTGTTTGGGTAGAATATTCTGTAGGTATCTTTTGGGTTTGTTGTCTATGATTTATCTAGCTCCAATGTTTCTCTATTAATTTTTTTCTGGATGATCTACTCATTGACAAAAGTAGAATATTCAAGTCACCATTTGAGTTTAGTGAGTATATGTTTAGAATTGTAATGTTCTCTTGATGAAATGTTTCCTTGATTAGAATAAAGTGACCTTTTTATTTCTTCTGATTAGTTTTATCTATTTTTCCAGATGTTAGATTGATGCTTCCTGTTTATTTCCTGGCCCCATTTGCTTGGAATACTTTTTCTATCCCTTTGTTCTAAGGTAGTGCTTATCCTTGACAGTGGTGTGTGGTTTTTGCAAATGAAAAAAAAAAGTTTCCTTTTTTTTTTAAAGAATTACATTTATTTATTCACTTACTTGTACATATATATGTGCATGTGTGTATATGAATGTGTGCCATTTGTGTGTGCACACATATGCTGCAGCACATCTGTGGAAGTCAGAGAAGAAAGTGTAGGAAGTAGATGCTTCCCTTCAGGCTTGATGGCAAGCCCTCTTAGCTGCTAAGCCACCTTGCCAGCCCTCCATCCTGTTTTCTAACGCTATCAGCTAGCTTTTGTCTTTTGACTAGGAAAGTGAAGCCACTAACAGTCGGCATTCTTATTGAGAGGAGTCTGCTCATTGCTGTCCTGTTGTTGATTTTGTGGTGGTTGCTTTCTTAGTCCTGCTTTACATAACAGCTATTCCACCATCACTTATGGCTTTTTCTGCAGCCTCTTCAGAGTGCTTATTCTTTTCTTCTGTTGAACTGTTCCTTCCAGGATCCTCTGTAGACCTGGCTTGTCACTCATAAACTCTCCTAGCCTGTGTCTATCATGAAAACCTTTCCTTGTCCTTCAGTGATGGTGGATAGTTCTGTCAGGTAATGTACGTTGGGTTCAGATCTATGGTCTCTTAGATCCTGAACCGTGTTGTTCCAGACTTCTGGCTTTTAAGCTTTTCACTGAGAAACCAGACATATTCCGATGGATCTGCCTTCTGTGTGACTTGCGTCTTCTCCATTGCCGCTTTCAATCCCATCTCTTTGTTCTGCATTGTTTAGTCTTTTAACTATAGTATAACGTGGTCACTTATTTTCTAGACCTGTCTATTTGGTGTTTGGTGTACTTCATATATATATATATATATATATATATACACACATATATATATGAATGGGCATCTCTTTCTCTAGATGTAGGAAGTTTCTTCTCTGATTTTACTGGAAATATTTCCTATGCTTTTGATCTGGAATCCTTCTCCTTCTTTTATGCCCATAACTCATGGATTTGGTCTTTCCCTGATGTACTAAAGTTCTTGTATACTCCATATGCAGGTTTTAAAAAATGTATCATCTTCTTAAATTGAGTGAGCCAATTCTTCTACTTTACCTTCAGGCTCTAACGTTCTGAGTTTTTTGTGTTTTTTTTTTTTTTTTTTTTTTTTTTTTTTTTTGTTTTTTGTTTTTTGGTTTTTTTTTCGAGACAGGGTTTCTCTGTGTAGCTTTGGAACCTGTCCTGGAACTCGCTCTGTAGACCAGGCTGGCCTCAAACTCATAGAGATCTGTCTGCCTCTGCCTCCTAAGTGTTGGAATTAAAGGCGGGCACCACCACTACCCTGAGCTTTTTATTAGACTTACTGAATTTTTCATTTTCAGCCTAATTTTAGTCTGAGTTTTCTTCCCCCCCCCCACATGCATGACGATGACGTCATTCGGATGGAATCGGCGGTCGCGGGAATCGAACTCGCCACCTCGGCCGCCGCGGGCGGGCGCCTGTCCTCAGAGCCACCTCTCTGTGTCGCTCTGAGTTTTCTTCAGTATTTCTCTGTCTTCATTGAGTTAAATGTTCAGTGAAGATCTCTTATTTCATTTGGCTGTTGATTTGTTTTCTTGGACTTCAACCAGTTCTTTGTTCCTGTCCTTAAGAAGTTGTTTATAGGCCAGGCGGTGGTGGCGCACGCCTTTAATCCCAGCACTCGGGAGGCAGAGGCAGGCAGATCTCTGTGAGTTCGAGGCCAGCCTGGGCTACCAAGTGAGTTCCAGGAAAGGCGCAAAGCTACACAGAGAAACCCTGTCTCAAAAAACCAAAAAAAAAAAAAAAAAAAAGAAGTTGTTTATATCCTGTTTGAGTTCTTTAATATTTTTATAATTGTTCTTTTGAATTCTGTGTCTTGAATTTTACCTAAGTCGTTCCCATCAGAGATCATTGCTATGGAAATAGTCATTTCGGTGGAGACATATCATCTTCATTTTTTCGTGTCTCTTTTGAGACGGCATCATGACATCTTTTTTAGGTCGTTGATTGGATCTTTTGCTATGAGTTCTTAGCCTCCAAGGTCAGAGTTGCAAAGTGGGGCAGTGGGCTGGGTGTTCGGGAATCCTGAAGGTGCTGAGCCAAAGTGGATGGTTCTTTTACTGGGACCTGGGGGAGTGTCCTGAGATGGGGTACGGCACCGGGTGAATTGGGAACAAAGATGAAGAGAACAGATCACATGCCGAGAGAAAGTCTCAGGGTGTGGCAGAGAGTTAGGCACCTGGAGAAGGCGGAGGAAAGACAGGGCAGAGCCAAGTGGGTAGCAGATCATTTCCAGATCTGGCCACAGGGGCTGCATGCCCAGAGAGGTATAAATGGCCATCGAGTGGCCATCTTCCCTTTGTGATTGGTCTATATAAATACGTAAGACTTTTGTGTTTTTACCACCTTGCTGGACTATTGATTTCAGTAAATTAATTTAATAATCAGTATTTTCAGTATGGTTTTTCTTTTTTAGAGTTTTTATGTATGTATGTCATTTATGAAAATGACGTTGGTCCTTTCCATCCTTGTCTCTGTTACTCTTTACTCTTGGTTTATTGTGCTGGCTTTGGATGAATAGAAGGGGATATTTTTGTATTGTTCCTAATTTTGAAGGAGGTATTTCCAATATTCTCCATTTAAAATGGTATTTTAGGGAGCCTGGTGAGATGGCTCAGTGGGAAAAAATGCTTGTTGTGTACGAATGAGGATCTACGTCATTTATTAATGAGTTTTTATTCGACATCTGTTGAAATGATCACATTGTTTCCCTCCTTAATACATTTTTGGGTAATTTATATTTATGTATTTTCTAATAATAATTCATGCATTCCTGGGATAAGCATACAACTCAGTCATGATATATTTTTTTGGACATGTTAGATTTGGTTTGCTAATATTTTATTTAGAAATTTGCATCATATTTCTAAATTTGATTGTCTTTTCTTTGATGATCTCTTTTGTTGCACTTTTCTGTTTTGGTTCAGCATCAAGGTTGAACTGCCCCAGAGGATGTATTCCCAAGTTTTTCATTTCCTAACATTTGGTAAAGTCTGGGCATGTATAGATAGATACATTTTGAGTTACATTTAACATGTTACTATTTTTTCTAATTTTAATTTAAAAAAATACATGCATTCTATTTTCAAATATGTCAGCTGTGCTGTTTATACCCCCCCTTTCTACTGGAACAACTTTGTTCATTAACCCACCACTTCCTGCTCAGTGTTATGAGATTTGTTTCTTAGTGTTTTCAAATTAAGTGTTGGTGCTATGACCCTTTCTGCTCTTGTGCTTATGATCTCCGTCTGCAGCCTTGCTCTGCTCTGCTTCTGGATTATTGGTTGGACGTTCTCCGGATTGTTTCCACTCTGCACTTTTTTCTATTGTATTTCCCCACATGCTCATTTCATTCTCGTTCCCCAAACTGTTTCTGTTTTGTTTTGTTTTTCTGAGCAGGGTTTCATATAACCAAGGATCAAGCTGGCTATGTAGTTAAGAATGACCTCCTGCGTCCAGCTCCTGGGGCTGGGGCTACAGGTGTACACAACAAACATACCTGGTTTTTATGCTATGAGTTTTGAAAGGTACGTGTTTTGATAGTCAGTATAATCAATTCTGTGTTTTTACATTAATTTTAACTTTTGACTGTGCTTTGGTTGTCTAATTTTAATTTATTTAATTTGTAATAATTAATACTAATAATATCCCACAATCCAATCCACATGAATGTATATTTTTTCCCCCACAAAACCTAAATGACTTGGAGTGGAGTTAGTCTCAAAATAATGTTCAGCCAGAAAAACTGTCTGATGTGACTATTGTCCATTTTGTTGAAAGAGTTAACAAAACAGAATATATAATTTTTTAGGTTGAAGCAAGCAAGGTTCTCATGATTCTTTCCCTCACATGGTCAATTATCCTAGCCATGACACTGACATCTCCTGTCAGTCCATATTTACCAGAAGTCACCAGGAGTCACTAGGAGAGCCGTGCAGCAGTCAAGGCTTAGGATCCCCTAGTGACTGTGCTGTGTGTCCTGGAAAGAGTGGGGCCCTGAGTCTATGGGGCCCAGAGCTAGAGGAGAGAGGCGCGCTGTCTATGAGAATAACAATAGATCAGACTGCTGGCTGTCATGTGCTCCGCCTACTGCAAATACACTATAGCTCCCTGACTGAGCGCATTTTCTGTATCCGGAAAGAAGTCTCCAATTCCTCCACAGTAGTGCCTCATAGCTAACACTGAAGTTGTTCCTATAAAGGTTATTCCAGTGTTCCATTACTTCTAGACAATGGCATGGCCCCATGTCGTGGGGCCAGTCTCACATCTCCTTCACTATGGAGGCCTCCTGACTACTATCTTCTATGGGATTCCCTAATGGTCTGTATCATTGTTCTGCACATTTGTTGGAGACATGACCTAGGTCTTTTTTTAAAAAAGCTCCCGTTTTTAGTGTGGATATGTGTGTGACGTCACATGTGTGCAGGTGCTTGTGGAGTCCAGAAGGGGCATCAGATTCCTAAGAGATGGAGTTACGGGCAATTGTGAGCCACCTGATGTGGGTGCGGGGAGCCAAACGGGTCCTCAGGAAGAGCAAGCAGCCAGCGTGCTTAACCACTGATCATCTCTCCAAGTCTTATCACTAGAAGACTTTTAACACCTGAGCTATGGCACTGTACCGGCATGCTGGCTAGCGTTCAGTTGCGATGTCTCCTTTCCCTACAGTAGAGCAGGAAGAGTCATTCTCAGTCCTCATCTAACTTCCTTGTTTTGGGGTTGCTCTCATACCACATACAGAACTTCAGGAACTCTGAGAGGTGGATGCCGTGATGGATCTTGGTGCATACAGATGTACTGGAAGAGAAATGCTGTTCTTCTAGTGGAACTCTAAGCCCTCCATCTGGGTCTCTCCTGAGCCTAACTGTCCGGCTGCCTTTCTCGTACCAGTTCAAAACACACCCTCGTGCCGAGTTCTAACCTAAACTCCTCTACCGTGCAGTGTCAATTTCTTCTTTTGAAATCGGCTCAGTAGTCCTTTTTTTAGAATCTCAGCACATTCACCTTGAAACCCTTCTTCCTGCCATTCCTGTAACGCACAGTGGAGCTGTGCACTGTAGGAGCTTTCTTCAAACGCTCTCACGAATTTCACTCTCTCCCCTTTCCAAACCTCCTCGCAGCTCCTGTCAACTTCCTTCTACTTGCTCGCTCTTCCGTTCTTTTCTCCCAGTGTGTTGGTCTGAGCTCACTGAGGCCTGGGCCCGGACGTTCCTACTCTAGCCTCCCACTTCCCACCACCATTTGGACCTATCACATGAGGCTCCCGGCAGAGCCCCAGCCACTGTTCTGAAGTGGATTTAGAGGAAGATGGTGTAGGGAGTTGTAGCTCACCTGGACTTGAAAGCAATGTTTCTTGAGCCTTTGTGATCTTCAGACTAAACCCAGGCTGTTAAAGACAGGCTCCTAAAGGCCAGTGCCCCCAGGCTCCCTGAGGGAGAAAGGCAGAAGTCTGCTACTGTTGTTGCTGCTGCCCCTGGAACAGGATGGTGAGCCAAGATCTGTGGTGTAACAGTGTTAACATCCACGGTGGCTGGGCTGGAGGGCTAGCTCAGGCAATGGTCCCACTTACACATCTGTCCTCTCATCCTGGGACACCTAACTTTCCCTTCTCTTGTCCATTTCTTTTTACATTTTTCTCCTTTTTTAAAATAATATTTTATCTTTGAGATTATGATAAAATTACATCATTTCTCCTTCTTTCTTCCCTCAAAGCTCTACCATGTATTACCCCACCCACCCCCTCTTTCAAATTTTCCCCTCTTTTTCATTAATTATTGCTGTTAGAAACATATGTGTATATATGTATATATATTCTTAAATATATAAGTATCACCCCTTAGTCCGTATAATGTTACTTACATGCCTATGCTTTCAGGGCTGACCACTGGGATTGGATACTGACTGGTAGGCTCTTCGCCGGGGAAGCTGCTCCCCCCCCATCTCAGCTCTCCTTAGTTGCCTGTAGTTCTTTATGTAGGGTTGAGGCTTGGGTTGTCCACTGGTGTCCTTGTTTAGGTCATGCCTAGGTAGCCATGTGGTGAGACTTCATGGGTGTAGTTTCTGACATTCCTGAGAGACACACTCTCAGTCTTCCTGTTCTCTCTCTTACAGTCTCTCCGCCCCCTCTTCGGCCACGATCCCTGAGCCTTGGGTGTGGTTATGGTGCACTTTTGACTTGTTTACTGCAGGGCTGGGGACTGAGCCCTTGACCAGGCAAACATTCTGTCACCGAGTTCGGCCTTGTTTCTAAGCCGTTGTTTCTATCTACTGAATAAGATTCCTTGATCTACGTCCACTATCAGTAAGAGAATCTGTGCTTATCCCCAGCTCCCCACCCTAACAAGCACTTCAGAGAAGGTTTTTAAAAAAAGGAAAGAAAGGAAGGGAAGGAGGGAGGGAGAGAGAGAGAGAGAGAGAGAGATCAACGTAATTTGTCTTTTCTAGGAACCTAGATCATCCTTCTCGTTTGTTGAGAATATTACTTATTCAGTGAACTTTCGGTAAATGAGGACAAATAAGAGAGGGTCCAGGTCCTGTGCTTTCCAAACAGCTGTTGGTAACAACCCTGAAGAAGAGTTAGAGATGTAGTTGTTTTCTTACCAACGATGGTGACAGCACGACCCAGCATTTGTCCCAACGATCCTCAGATGACTTGCAATCAGGCTGGGGAAGACTCTCACTTATCTGGCCACTCCCAGGAATACCCTGCAGACAATCCTGATTCAAAAGAAAGTTTTCGACAAGCGGGCTCTCCTGTGCATGCTCCCAGGGACAGTCTGGCCAGAATATGAACCAGACGCAGTTTAGAGGCCTCGATGCACGTCCATAGGAGCCAGCTGCCATGCTCTGCACTGCAGGTATTATTCCAGCCAGGCACAGGCTCTCCAGTCATTTCTGGCTGGCCCCAATTTGTTGCCTGAAGGTGGATTGCAGAACCTCTGATGTATTGCCAGAGGGGTCACTGGAGGGGTGTGTTTTCAAAGGTACTGTCACCTTCCTGTCTCTGCCCGTAAGTCACGGCTCTGAAATGCAGGTACCGGCAAAAATGACTCCAGCTGCCCAGGGCTTCTTACGACAAGTCCCTCAGATCTTCTGCCATCTATCTAATAATATGTGGGGAGTGTGTGTGTGTGTGTGTGTGTGTGTGTGTGTGTGTGAGAGAGAGAGAGAGAGAGAGAGAGAGAGAGAATACTGAGGGGAAAGTGTGTGTGTGTGTGTGTGTGTGTGTAAATACTGAGTGCAGCACCAACACTGGAATCTAGATTCCTCAGGGATTTTGTTAGAAAGTCATGGTCACAGCTTGACCCAGTGGAGCCCTGCTTCCACCAATGGGGGGGATCCTAGAAATGGCAGGACAGAGGCAAGAACAGGCTTCAGATTCTGTGTGTAGATGTTCCACTCAGGTGCAAGTAAAAGCCAAATTCTAGTCTTCCCTTTGCTCGCCTGGGGGTCCAAATACCCGGCCTAGAGAAGGCATCTTTTCTTAATTGGTCAGTCAAAAGGAGAGGCAGCTTTGCAAACAGTCAGGGATTTGCATGGGAGTCCCCTTCCCTGGTAGGGGCACTCTGTGTGCTGACCATGGCCGATAGGAAGAGGGAAATCCTGCTGTTATATCTAAGCCTCGTGACCATCCCAGTGAGTTTCTTGGTGATGGGAGACAAGCACAAGTTTGCTGAACTTTTTCTCTGAGATTTTCACACATGCATACATCACGTCTTGACTCACTCCCAATTCCGATTCTCTAGTCCTGCCGTCAGCCCCTACCATCACATCTCCAACTTAATGAGCATTTCATTTTTTAATGACCCATTGGGTCCAGTCAGTGCTACCTGTGTGTGCGCAAGTGTGGGGCCATCCACCAGGACCTGGGAGACCCTCCAGTAGCCATCCCCCAGAGAAAAGGAACTCTCCCTTCCCCGGCAGCCATCAACTGCCAATGGCTCCTTAGCAATTATGCTGCACACACCTTTAAATGCTTAGCATTCATCCCAGGTTCCGGCCTCTCTCTTAACTTTTGACACAGAGGAACCTTTGGAATCCCTGGAGGCAAATTTTAATTTGTACCAAGTGTTCAGAAAGAGACTGCCCCGCAGGTAGACAGGTGTTTCCTAACACAGGTGAGCCAGGCCTGGTTGTGGGAGCAAGGCAATTTGTGGCTCTCAGAAGAGGCCATATTTCTCAGAGTACAGGCCAAAAGGTGAAATTGTTCTCTTTCTTCATTTTCTAGTGTTTAACTAAAATGTCAGCTTTTTGTGTCTGTGGGCAAATCATAGGCCGATTGTTTTCCGATGCCATCTAACCTTGCTCTGGGTTCTGCAAGCAACGCAGACATGGGATAGCTGGGGCTCCTCCTGCTTTCCTGGCGAAGTCGTCCATAAACAGAGATGTCTCTAAAACAGCAACACTTCATTTCTATGAGTCCAGTGTTCTTTTCTTTTCTTTCTTTTTTTAAATTTATATAACATTTTTATTTTTACTTTTTTTTTTCTGGTTTTGGTTTTTCGAGGCAGAGTTTCTTTGTATAGCCTTTGCTGTCCTGGAACTCGCTCTGTAGACCAGGTTGTCCTCGAACTCACAGAGATCCACCTGCCTCTGCCTCGTGAGTGCTGGGATTGAAGACATGCACCACCACCGCCTGGCAACATTTTTACTTATAAAAAATGACACATCTTAGGGCTGGAGAGATCTGACTGCTCTTCCAGAGGAGCTGGGTTCGATTCCCAGCACCTGCATGGCAGTTCACAACTGTCTGTAACTCTAGTTGCAGGGGATCCAGTGTCCTTTTCTGGCCTCCACAGGTACCAGGCACACACATGGTGTGCAGACAGATATGCAGGCAAAATACCCACATACATAAATTAAACAAGTAAATAAATATAATTTTTAAAAAATGACACATCTTAACAGAAAAACACTCTGCCAAGAAAAGAGTGCGCACTGTTACCTGCATTACCGACCTAGCTCTCAGCTGGGCTGATTAGAGTCTTTCTCTACAATTCTATCCACTTAGACCTGGGGAGAAAGCCTCATCCAGGAGTCACACACACAAGAGGTGTGAAGTACTGTTGCTTAGGAAAATCTCTCCTGGGCTATGGAGAAATCTTGGGCACATACACATACACACACACACAGGCACACAGACAAGGAAGCCAGGACTCTACCATGTAACACACAAATGCTATGTCTCTGTGGCACCTTTTCATGTGGTTTCACTCCTGATTAATTTGAAAGGTTAATTAAGTACCTACTATGTGCTGCACCCAGAACCTTTAATAAATGCTAAGTATATATAAGGACATATAAGACACAATTGCTAGGGGTTGGAGAAATAGCTCAACTGCTAAGAGCATTGGCTGTTTTTCAAGAGGACCAGGGTTCAATTCCCAGCACCCACATGGTGGCTTACAACTGTCTGAAACTCCAGTTCCAAGAGATCATATGTCTTCTGTGGGCCTCCACAGGTACCAGCACACATGTGGTATACATACATACACACACACACACACACACACACACACACACACACGTATGTTACACAAACACACACACATATATATGTATATACATATATATATATCGGCATGCACACAAATACATGTAAAAGTAAATGGTCTCTTAAAATCAGTTAACATATTTGCTGTGGGATGGTCCGTATGTCAAACTTGTTGCTTATTGGCCAATAAATAAAACTGATTGGCCAGTGGTCAGGCAGGAAGAAGTATAGGCGGGACAAGGAGGAGAGAATTCTGGGAAGTGGAAGGCTGAGGCAGAGATGCTGCCAGCCGCCACCATGACAAACAGCATGTGAAGATGCCGGTAAGCCACAAGCCATGTGGCAAGGTATAGATTTATAAAAATGGATTAATTTAAGATATAAGGACAATTAACAAGAAGCCTGCCACGGCCATACAGTTTGTAAGCAATATAAGTCTCTGTGTTTACTTGGTTGGGTCTGAGCGGCTGTGGGACTGGCGGGTGGCAGAGATTTGTCCTGACTGTGGGCCAGGCAGGAAAACTCTAGGTACACATATTGCATTAACAGACAAACAAAAATCATTTCTGGGGGCTGGAGAGATGGCTCAGAGGTTAAGAACACTGACTGTTCTTCCAGAGGTCCTGAGTTCAATTCCCAGCAACCACATGGTGGCTCACAACCATCTGTAATGAGATCTGGCACCCTCTTCTGGCCTGCAGGGATACATGCAAACAGAACACTGTATACATAATCAATAAATAAATCTTTAAAAAAAACATTTCTGTTTGCATAGAAAAACATTTTAAAGAATTCTACATAAATTTCTGATTATAAAACTATAGTGGTATTTTATTTGTACTGAAATGTGATTTTATTTGTATGTTAATAAATAAAGTTGCCTAGGGGTCAGAGCTATTAGCAAGCCATAGCAAAAGCCAGGGCATTCGTGGCACATGCCTTTAATCCCAGCACTTGGTAGGCAGAGCTAGGTAGATCTCTGTGTGGTCAAGGATACAGCCAGTCTTGGAGATATACACCTTTAATCTCAGTACCAACCATAGAAGACCTGGAGTAACCTACAGACAGGCAGTGACGAGACGGTCATGTGATTGGGTTTACAACCAATGAGAAGGCAGAACAGAAAGTCTATTTAAAGACAAACACACATGCTGTGGGATGTTCTGTATGGCAAATGTGTTGCTAATAAAACACTGATTGGCCAGTGGCTAGGCAGGAAGTATAGGCGGGACTAACAGAGAGAATAAAAAGAGCAGGAAGGTGGAAGGAGACGCTGCCAGACACTGCCAGCCGCCGTCATGACAAGCAGCATGTAAAGATGCCGGTAAGCCACGAGCCATGTGGCAAGGTATAGATTTATAGAAATGGATTATTTAAGATATAAGAACAATTAGCAAGAAGCCTGCCACGGCCAAATAGTTTGTAAGCAATATAAGTCTCTGTGTTTACTTGGTTGGGTCTGAGCGGCATGGGACTGGCAGGTGAGAGAGATTTGTCCTGACCGTGGGCCAGGCAAGAAAACTCTAGCCACACACACAGAAGTAGGTCTCTCTTGGCTGTAGAGGATCGCTGGAGCAGAAAGGGTAAGGCTCTTAGCTCTGACTTCTTGGCTTTCTTCTCTGAATCGGCTCTGTGTTTCTTATTCAATAAGACAGTTGGTTACTTCTACATAAAACGGTTCTAAACAAACAGAAACAGGAGTACATTTTCTCAGTTTGATAAAGAAAATCTATAAAAAAAAATCTACAGAGACAGGGTTTCTCTGTGTAACTCTGGCTATCCTGGAATTCACTCTGTAAACCAGGCTGGCCTTGAACTAGGAGATCCGCCTGTCTCTGCCTCTTGTGTGCTGGGATTAAAGGTGTGGGCCACCACTGCCCAGCTAGTATAATTCATTTATTTATTTATTTATTTATTTATTTATTTATTTATTTATTTATTTTTGGTTTTTCGAGACAGGGTTTCTCTGTGTAGCTTTGTGCCTTTCCTGGAACTCACTTGGTAGCCCAGGCTGGCCTCGAACTCACAGAGATCCACCTGTCTCTGCCTCCCGAGTGCTGGGATTAAAGGCGTGTGCCACCACCGCCCGGCTAGTATAATTCTTAATTGTAAAATTATTAATACTTTCCCCCTTAAAATCATGAATAAGTCAAGGATATCTGCTCTCACTAATTAACATTATATTGAATGTTTAAAATCAATTTCATAAATCAATTTTTAAAAAGGTATCTAGATTGTAAAGGAAGAAGCTGATGTGTCCCCCATTTGAAGAAGACGTTGTACACAGAACTAATGAGTGATTTAACAAGCTTGAAAGATGTGATATCAATATAAATAACTTTACTTTCTTTCCACATACTAGAAATGAACAATTAGATATTAAAATTTGTAAAGTATTGTTCATTACAGCATTAAACAATGTGAACACTTAGGGTTCCATATCAAACAACTCATCTAAGTCCTATACACTATAAAACATTAGGTGCCAGTCATGATAGCATACGCCTGTATTCCCGGAAGCAGGTGGATCTCTGTGAGTTCAAGGCCAGCCTTGTCTATATAAAGAGTTTCAGGCTAGTCAGAGCTAACCTTATGTCAAAAACTTGTAAAACATTGCTAAACAATAAAACTGTATAACACTTACAAACTAGAAGGTATGTTCAGAAATAAAAAAAACACAATATTTTAAAGATGTCAGTTCTGAAATTTCCCTATTGATTCAATCAACGCCAATCAAAATCTTAGCATACTTTTAAAAATTAAAATTGTCAGGATGTGGAGGATATAGCTCAGTGATAGTGAGTTTGCTTAACATCTGGGAAACTCCAAGTTCCATTCCCAGGACCAAAATACATATGTGCACACAAGCAAAGTCCCTTTTGCCATGAAAGATAACATGGGCACAGGTTCTCGGGAATAAGTTGTAGACATCTCTGTGGGCTCTGACATCTGATGAAGGACTTGCATAGAATGAAAGAAAGCTATCAAATCAAGTAGAAAAAAAAAACTACCACAACCAAATGAAAGAGGAGGCAGAGGATTTTAATAAACTTGAGGTATACAACCGAAAAAGTATACGGATGACAAAACACAAACAAACATGAAAGATGGTCACCCGCCACGACCCGACCCGCACAGCGGCGACCACACAGCGGCGACCGCACACCATCAGCGTTGACCTCACTGGGGCAGTGGGATGAACATCTTCATATCTGCACACCAGGCACGTTACAGAATCATCTCTACAGCCTCTAAGTTCATTGTCTTGACTGTGCTGATGATTCCACAGATGGAAGTATGTCCATTTATCAAATTTTATACATTAAGTAGATGTGGGTAATTGTATGTTAACTACACTTCCATAAAGCAGTTTTTTGTTTGTCTTTTGTTTGTCAGGACTGGGGACTGAACCCAAGATCTTGCAAGATCTTGCACTCGGCTATGTCCTCAGCTCCCAGGGTCTCATAAGTAGCTAAGACTGGCCAAGTTCATGGCTCTCCTGTGTTAGCATCCAAAGTGCTAGGTTTATAGGGGTATACCACCATGCCGGACAATAAGGCTATTTTTTGTTTCATTCAGTTTGTTTCTGCGTGTTACTTAGAAGGCTACAATTATTCACTGGTGTATCAAAAGCAACATGAAACCGTCAGGTGGTCCGGTATCTTCAGTTTCCAGAGGCCTGCTCTCACGTGAACTGTTTAAGTCTAATCACCTGTCTCAACACAGTTGTAATGACTTAGTCCCCACGCATTTTTAATATGCTAAAAATACTTTTTATCCTGGTGCTCTTCTCTTGTATCCAACTATTTGTGAAAGAAGGAAAATTAACTTTCTCCTGTGCTGTGGCACTGGATATGGTAAAGAACGTTAGAAACAAAAGGCAAATATAGTCTACCTCAAAACAGAAAAACAAAGGGCAATTTGATGTACAGTTAGGATTATGTCGGCCTGGTTTTGTGCCATAAATTGGATTTCTTCTGCCTTCAAGAATGGTGTTTTAAATATTTCAAGCCTGGAGCTAGAGAATTCACTTAGCAGTTAAGAATACTTGCTGCTCTTGCAAAGGACCCTGATTTGGTTCCCAGTACCCACGTGGCTGCTCACAACCATTTGTAAATCCAGTTCCAGGGAACCTAACACCTCTTCTGATCTCAGAGGGCACCAGGCATGCACATGGTGCAGATACATACATACATGTAGGCAAAACACTTATATAATACAAGAAATCAGTCTCTAAGAAATTAAACAGTCTCCGTCTGATAAGGAAGGTGAGTGTTCTGGGTACTTTTACGTCACTTTGACACTATCTGTAGTCATCTGATGTGGTGGTATTGTGTTCCCCCAAATATTGTGTACCTTAATAAACTTATCTGGGGTCAGAGACGGAACAGCCACAATATTAAACAGAGGTTAGGCAGTGGTAGCACACGCCTTTAATCCTAGCATTCCAGAGACAGAAATCCCTCTGGATCTCTGTGAGTTCAAGGCCACATTGGAAACCGCCAGGCATGGTGACACACGCCTTTAATCTCAGAAAGCGAGCCTTTAATCCCAGGGAGTAGTGGTAGAAAGCAGAAAGGTATATAAGGCGTGAGGACCAGAAACTAGAAGCATTTGGCCTGGAGAAGCATTTGGCCTGGTTAAGCATTCAGGCTTCTAGCAGCAGTTCAGCTGGGACCCATTCTAGATGAGGACTCAGAGGCCTCCATTCTGAGGAAACAAGACCAGCTGAGGATCCAGCGAGGTGAGGTAGCTGTGGCTTATTCTGTCTCTCTGACCTTCCAGTGTTCACCCCAATACCCGGCTCAGGCTTGATTTTATTAATAAGACTCTCTAAGATTCCTGTTACAATCTGAGACGAAGGAACCTCAACAGAGAAAATGCCTCCAGAAGATCCGGTTGTAGGCAAACATGTGGGGCAGTTTCTTAATTAGTGATTGATGGGGAGGCCCCAGCCATTGTGGGTGGTGACATTCCTGTGCTGGTGGCCCTGGGTTCTATAAGAAAGCTGAGCAAGCCATGATGAGCAAGCCAGTAAGCAGCGCCCCTCCATGGCCTCTGCATTAGTTCCTGTCTCCAGGTTCCTGCCATTTGAGTTCCTGCCCTGACTTCCTTTGATGATGAGGTGGGTGTGTAAGCCAAATCCACCCCCTTCCTTGCTTTTGGTAGTGGTGTTTTATCACAGCAATAGCAACCCTGACTAAGAAGGTAAGTATCTCGCTTCCACGTCGCCATGGCTTGCATGTATTTGGTGCTGTGTGGCACACTGACAAGGCAGGATGGAGCTCACTGATGGCTATGGGAAGTCACCTTTCTGGAATAAGTCCTGTTATCTGTAGAATGAAGGTGATGTTACTTCCCTAGGGTGGGTTGCTCTGAGGTTGCAATGAGCTGCCTCTTAAAGCTCCCGTCTTATAACATTTTCTAGATGCCTAAATGACATCTGTTGATTTTCATGGCAACTTTGATTTCAAAGGAAGCATGCCAAAAAATATTAAATGAAGTAGCCGTCATTTGAAATAAGTGTCCAATCACTTTTGTTCAATCACTAATTTGAACAAAATCTTATTGCTGGAGGATTATCAAACTTGCTTTGTTGTAGATGTGGCTTATTTGGCCTTAATCCTACCTGTATTTCAAGTAATAATTCAATAGTGGCAACCTTTAAGCTTCTCTGTGGGCAGTTTTGCCTATACAGACATTACTTCAGACTGCTTTTTGCCCTATGGCGTGTCTATGGCAACTGCTGTTATACCTGATTTAAGTATCTTAAAAGGAGAAAAGACTTGATTTGGCTCATGATCTGAGATAGTGTGTTGTGGAATATTATTTCAAGGTGTGTTACTTTTGTTTATGCTCTGGAATGTTTGTTTAATGATGCAAAGATGTGTTGATTAAATAAAATTCACCTGAGGTCAGGAGGCTGAGTCAGCAACTAGCTGACAGGAAGTGGTAGGGAGGAGCCAGGTGAGAAAGGGTTTTTAAGGAAGGGTAAGGAGAAGCATGAGGGCTTTTTGGAGGATGTGAGCAAGGAGAGGAGCTGAGCTACTTGCTATTCAGCCTCTGAAGAGCAGAATTCCACCTTAACCTTTGAATCTTGAATTCTTTAGAGGGAGACAGGTTTAGTTAAGTTCCCTTTGTAGCTTTGCAAGAGTTGGAGCCGGAGGGAGCAGGTTTCCCTCCAGCTATGGCCCTTGTGGCCTAACCACTGCTGGGAGCGGTGGAGTTGCAGTTGCCGATCTAGACAGCTGTGGCTTAAAAGGCAGCAAACATTTTAAAAAGGACAATGATTGGCACCCAATGTGGGGCATCAAATTGTTGGATCATTGTTTTTTACTCCTTTTTTTTGGGGGGGTGCCACCCAGCTCTCAAATAAATCACACACAGAGACTTATCACTTATGAATGCCTGGCCTTAACCTGACTTAGTTTCTTGCTAGCTTTCCTTAACTTAAATTATCACATCTACCTTTTGCTGCTGGGCTTTTCCCATTTTCTTGCTTCTATAAATCTCACTCTTACTCCATGGTTTGCTGGTTGTATAGCTGGGTGGCTGATCCCTGGGTCCTCCTCCTTCTCTGGCTGCTGGATCTCTTTACTCCTTCATCTCTCTTTTTCTCCCCAGATTTCTCCCTCTATATATATTCTCTGCCCCCCCACCCTGCCTATCCTTTCTCTTGCCTTGCTATTGACTGTTCAGTTCTTTATTAGACCATCAGGTGTTTTACACAGGCACAGTAACACAGATTCACAGAATTAAGCAAATGCAATATAAACAAAATAACATACCTTAAAATAATATTCTACTACAATAATAGTTTCATTCTGTGGTCATTTGACTCCACTGCTTTTGGGGCTGTGCAGGTCAGAACATCGCAAGGGGGTGCTGTTCCTCTCAGAGTGTCTGGAACACAAAGACAAGGAAAGGAAGAGGCCAGGGTCCTAATGCTCTCTTCAGAGGCAAACACACATGACACACCTTCCTTCCACTAGTCCCTCCCTCCTAAAGATTGCATCGCTTCCCAATGGCACCAGAGGCTGGAGAACAAGCCTTTAGCATATGGTTTTGGGTGCCATCCAAGATCCCAACCTTAAAATACAGCTATGTGTCTTTGATGCTAATCTGAAATCTTTTATGTAAATGTATGCTTGTTTCATCATCGTGCACTTTTCACTGATGTAACTGTCTGCTGAAAAGGAGAAGTAACTATTTGCTGCACAGCTTTGGACTTGATCTGACTGGAGCAACAGGGAATGAAGAAACGACAGACACAGGGAATGTAAAGCTAGGACTGGGTGGTCCATGTGCTCAGGTGGAGTCTGCCGGCAGCAGCCCAGAAACTCACCAAATTTGTCCTCTACAACAGAAGCAAGGAGGTAGGTTAGCTGATCTCAGTGGGTGATCTTTGTAGGGGAATAGTCTCAGGCTGCATTCACCCAGGAGGAGGAAGCTGGGGCAGCGCTCTCTGCACATGCTCCTTTTAGGTGAAGGTCTACTGTTCATCACCATCCATACTGGGACCAGGGGAAGTTCTTGCCATTCCTCTGAGCCTGACCCCAGGAAGGCCCAGCCATCCCTGTGAGTCTGAGGCACTGGTGGCCTTGACATGGCTATGCTCATGTCAACAATGCACATTGGCTCAGGACTTTATCCACTCCCCACAACCATTTACTAGTAATCCTCAATATACAACTATAGGCCAGGTGGTGGTGGCGCACGCATTTAGTCCCAGCACTCAGGAGGCAGAGGCAGGCAGATTTCTCTGAGTTTGAGGCCAGCCTGGTCTACAAAGTGAGTTCCAGGACAGCCAGGACTGTAACACAGAGAAAAACCAAAATAATAATAATAATAATAATAATAATAATAATAATAATAATAATAATAAAACAACTATAGAATCTGAGGTGGTAAGTTCAAAGTTAATTATAAGAATAACTCATAAATTTATTTCTGTATCATGAGAAGGACTGAGTGTCAAGGTACCTGTGTTCTCAATGGATGTGCTGTATGACCAGAGAGGAACAAAAGAACACATCCTCTGATTTGTCTGTCATTTTAAACGTCTACATGTATCATCACGTGTCTCAATGGGATTTTTGCTTGTTTTTTTTTTTGTTT